>BLBF01000041.1:3215990-3261200 GCA_015471245.1 Laticauda colubrina
TAAAAGGCTGGCCTCAGCTTCAGCCAAGTGTTCCTATTTACTAACTAATTGAAGAATAAAGTATTTGTTGTTGGAACCCGGTCTACCTCGTGTGTTTTCCGAACAAAACATTTATGGTTGTTTTAACATAGGAAACTGGCATTAAGTAAGCCCTTTGGCAAACATTTTTAGAAAATAAAAATGGAAGATGGTTGCTGCCCAATGTTTCATTTGAAAATGTGTCCACTCACCCCTGCTCTCCCCTCCAAAATGATTGTGCTGGGATGGAAAAGAGCATCATGGGAGATTAAAAGAGGCTGCAGGGAACAGCCTCAGTAGTTTTACTTCAGTATGGATGTTTTTAACCTTGTTCATGCCTATAAATGCAGCAGATAAGAAAATCTTTTTCCCAATAGTTGTTTAAAGATGTCTCTGGCATACTCCCAAAATTCAAATCTGTCCATTGTCCCCAAAACACTTGCTTATTCTTGGCACAAATCATCTCAAACATAACACAGACAATCTGTTTGAAGGAATAATTTGTACAACATCAAACATAATATTTCCTCTTCTAAAAAAAAATTAAAGGATCTTTGCAGAAAATTTAACACCTTCTCTATTAAAAAAAAAAAGAAAAAGCAGGGTCAGTCTGAGGTAGCCTTTGTAGAACCTCTTCTTAGTTTGGGAGGGGTAGCATTTTGTGACCAAGGAATCAGAAAGTTGCCACCAGATGTTCTGAAGGGTTTGGATACCAAATGTGCGACCTAAGGAAAAAAAAGGGGGCCTTTTAGTGGCATTGGCACACCATGGGCTTCTTTGGCATTCACAAAAAGGTTACCATGAATTTTTGTCCCTTTAAATAACAAAAACCAGTTGTTGAGGCTTGTATGTCTAATAAATGGCATTTACAATAACTATAAAGTAGAATCTCCAACTTATTTACCTTATAAATTAACAGAGTCCCTTCCAACTTCTGTTATGCCTTAACATAGTTTTAATGCAAGTGAAAGCCAAGGAATCTGAAGAAGTAAGTGGCTGAATGCAAAAATCCAAGGCTTTGAAACTTGGGCACAGAATGGTACAAAAACAAGCTGCAACCAGTTCACAGAATCACACAGTGTGAGTGCACCCTTCAGTTAAAACAAAACACATAGACAACTTTGTATATTTTCAGACCAAAATTAAGATTGATCAATTTTTTTTCATTTTCAATTCCATGTAATTTTCCTTCAGAAATCAGTACAATTTTCTCTTCTATTGTTACAAGTACATCCCCATTTAAGGCCCTGTCACACTGCCCAACGGATGCAAAACGTTAGTAAAAAGGACACAACGGACGAGAAAAATGTTCCATCCGTTGTTATCCGCTCTCAGAAGTGGCGAAAATTTGCATAACCGGAGCGGATAACACAGAATGGAACGGATGCGGGGAGGACGCAGGGCGGATGGAAAATGGATGCAGAATGGAAGCCCAGCGGATGGAAGCGGATGGGAGTGGATGGCACATCCGCTAGGCTTCCGGGGGACCTCAGCAAAGCGGACGCGGAATGGAAAGAGCGGATGCAGAGCGGACGCCGAGCAGATGAAGCAGATGCACAGCGGATACACAGCGGAAGCCGAATGGATGCATAGTGTTAATTGCGCATGCGGGGAGGATGCATTGCGTAAGCCCCGCGGATATAAGGGAAGCAGCTCGGAAGCAGGTCACCATTCAGAGGAAAGACCTGCTGCCGGATGAATTGACAGCCTTGCCTGCCCTGCTTGCATGCCTGCCTGCAAGCCTTGCTGCCAGCCTTGCTGCCAGCCTCCCTGCCAGCCTTGCTGTCTGCCTCCCTGCAAGCCTTGCTGTCTGCCTGCCTGGCAGCCTTGCTGCCAGCCAGTCTTCCTGCCAGCCTTGGTGCCTGCCTTCCTGCAAGCCTTGGTTCATGTCTGCCTGCCAGCCTTGGTGCCTGCCTGCCTGCCAGCCTTGGTGCCTGCCTCCCTGCCAGTCTTCCTGCCAGCCTTGGTGCCTGCCTGCCTGCAAGCCTTGGTGCCTGCCTGCCAGCCTGCCTGCCAGCCTTGGTGCCTGCCTCCATGCCAGCCTTCCTGCCAGCCTTGGTGCCTGTCTCCCTGCCAGCCTTCCTGCCAGACTTGGTTCCTGCCAGCCTCCCTGCCAGTCAGCAACCCCACAACCATGCGGAAGCACAGCAAGCCTCAGCCATCTGCTGCCAGCCCTTGCAAGAGGGACAGGGCTACCATCCTGCCCCCTGGCCCTCACTCTGGTTCTGCTGGGGCTTCTGCAGCACGGGCTCACTCTTCTGGGGCTGGGGCTTCTGCTGCTTCTACTTCTGGAGGAGCTGATGACAAGCACTCCAGCACCAGCCACCTCCACAGCACCTGGACCCTTGACCCCTGAGACTGAGCGACCAAGAGGAGTGCCAGAGACTCATTTTTGTTTGATAGCTTGTTGTTAATAAAGTCTATTTTTGATTCACACATTTGCTTCATTTCTTTTTTTTAATAAAGTCTTGGTGGAAACTTTTAGAAATGGTTTAAGCCTTTGCATGCTTGTGGGATGGGTTAAGATAGCAGTGGGATGGGTTGAGATAGCAGTGGGATGGGCAGGGATACCTTTGGGATGGGTAATAGCTGTGGAATAGATAAACCTCCAGTGCAAGCATTGTGGGACTATATGGTCCATCCTCCCAGGTGCCACACCTATGGCCCTTTATTATCAATAACAATGTAATCAATCATCCACACATGTCAACATAAACACAACTCTTTATTAAATGCCCTGTAGGCCCACCCAACATACATGGCCCAATCTCATCCGTGTGATGAGACAGGCTGAAGGGAGCATCCATTAATCATCTATCATCCTGTCTTGCCACTCCACTGCTCCAGCTGGGGAGTTGCACCAGTGTTTCAGGAGGTTGCGCTGCTTCTTCCCTTCACATGAGGCTCTGTTGGGGCCTTGCACATCCTCAGTGTCTATCACCCTTTCCTCCATTTCGCCGTTACCTCCATTCCCCAGGCTCCATGTCCCCATTGCCTTGCTGGAGGTCCACGAGCCTGTTCTGCAAGACTGGGTAGCGGGTGTGCATGAGATTGTGCAGGATGCAGCAAGCTTCCATGATCCTTCTCACGGTCTCTGGGCGATGCTGCATGGTGGTGAGAAGTACCTGGAACCTGTTGGCCAGGATGCCAAAGGTGTTCTCCACCACCCACCTTGCCCTGGACAGCCTGTAGTTGAAGATCCTCTCTTCACGGGTGAGGCATCTGGAGGTGTAGGGCTTCATGAGGTAGGTTGTGAGGGAGAAGGCGTCATCCCCCACGATGAAGTAGGGCACATCTTGCGTGTCGTTGGGTAGGGGGTCTGGATCTGGGAAGCCCACGATGAGGTTGCGTTCTAGCCCACCCTTGAGGTCACTTGCATTGTATACCTGGGCATCTGAAGATGAGCCGTTGCCTGAAGCATCGATGTACATGAACTTGTAGTCAGCATCGACCATGGTGAAGAGGATGATGCTGAAGAAGCCCTTGTAGTTGTGATAAGAGGACCCTGAGTTGGCTGGCGCTTTACAGGCCATGTGGTTGCCATCGATGGCTCCAACGGTGTGGGGGAAGTTCCACCTCTGATACCACTGCTCTGCAACTTTCTTCCATGCTTCTTCAGTGGAGGGGCACTGGAGGAGCTCCTCCATGTATTCTTCGATGATGGCCTGCACCACTTCTCTGACCACTTTGCTGATGGTGTTGTGTGGTACCCTCCAGCCGTACTGCATGCTCCTGTAGGTGGTCCCTGAGGCCAGGTGGCGCAGAGTGAGTGCCACCTTGAGCCCAGGTTCCAGGCTGGGCCGGAAGTTGGTGTTTGCCTTGGTCAACCTGGGTGTCAGGCGCTGCACAACTTCGTCAAACATGGCTGGAGGCATCCTCATGAAGTTCTGGAATGCACGAGTGTCTTCATTCCTGAGCTCCACCATCAGCTTGTTTTACAGTCCGTCCTCTGCTCTTCTGGCGAACCATCTTCGTACCCAGACGCTTCTTGGCCGCCTCTTTTTCTTCCCGTAGTAGAGTTCACAGAGCCTGTAGATGGCTTTGCACTGTTGCAGAAGGATGGTGGCTGCCAAAAGGACTTTGTTATGATCCACGGTGGACATGACTGGATGCTGTGGAAGAGGAAGAGGCAAATGAAGGCTGCAGAGGTCCACACCGCAGGGCTGCTTTTCTGAAAGTGAGATCCAGATGAGTTGCTCCCCCTTTTTATAGGCAGTATCGGTTTTCCCCTAGGTGTCCTTTTGCATCCTCTAGGCATCCTGTAGACATCCTTAATATCCGAGATAGGTCCCCTCTGCGAATGTTTTTTCCGTTTTACATGCTTTGTTTCCGTTCTGCATCCGCTAGGCATCCGTTCTGCATCCGTTCCACGTCCGTTCCGCTTCCTCCCTGCGTCCATTTACCGCTGGAGAGGATGGAGTTGCGCGGATGCGCAGCGGATGCCTAGCGGATATAGCGGATGCGTAACGGGTGCAGAACGGGTGCAGAACGGATGCCTTGCGGATGCGTAGCAGATGCAGAACGGACGAATTGGATACATTTTCCGCTCAAAAGTTTTGAGCAGCTCAAAACTTTCTGAGCGGATGAAATGTCATTAAAAGGATGCTGGATGGATAGAGAGGAAGCAAAACGTATGCAGTGAGTACAGAACGGATGCATTGCGTTAATCAACGGATGGCAAGTGTTTCTCTCCGGTTTATATCCTCTTTCCATCCGTTGGTGCAGTGTGACAGGGGCTTCAAATGAAACTGAAGATCCAGCACAGCAAAAATAATGAACAAGAAACTCGATTTTATTTAATAAAGGAAGCCAGTCTACAATGTCTCAAGTGAGAGTCATTTAAAAGAGAGAGAGAACAGTTGATAGCTACAGGTACTGAAATGGAGAGCAGAAACCATATTCCACTAATTTAGAACTATAATTAAAATAATCCATGGAGTATACAGCACCTTATATCTGGAGTTCTGAATTTGGAACTTATTTTTATAGTGTATAGCTGATACCATATAGATATTTCTTAGCAGGCAATTGAATGTTACCAAAGAAAAATAAAAAATCCCCAAATAATATCAAAACACTGTTAAGAAAATTGACACAAATCTTTATCACCTATTTCTGTGTTTTATCTGGAATGAAGTGCTAGTAAATTTATAGATGTTACAAAAGGTGACATCTGTAAAACATGTTGGTTTGGAGATGAACGATGCAATGGCTATGATTTGCAGAAATTCTCTTGCAAGAAATTCTAGGGAGGGATTTTACAATCTGTCTTCCACTATATTCCAGATTCCAGAGTTTCCCAAATTCATGTTCGTTGTGTCAATGACACCATCTCATCCTCTCCCCTTCTTCTTTTGCCTTCAATTTTTCTCAACATCAGGATCTTTCCCGAGGGGTCTTCTCCTGTCATTTCGTCGTAGCCCAAGTATGTGAGCTTCAGCTTTCGTATCTGTCCTTCTAAAGAACAGTCAGGTTGATTTCCTTTATGACTGGCTGATTTGATCTCCTTGAAGTCCGGAGCTTTCTTCAACACCGTCCACAATTCGAAAGCGCTTGAATAACATGGGGGACAATAACAGAAGTCAAAGGGGGGAAAAAGGAAGGAAAAAGGGAAGAGAAGCAAATCTAACGGTAGCGGGAAAAAAGGAATCTGAAGACTGGGAGGAGGGAGGAATCCTTTCTTTGCTCCCTCTCGGGTCTTCACAGAACGGAACCAGAAGATTCCCCAGGAATCTTAAAATACGAGCTATGTTGACCAATTAGAAAGAGACAGTTTTTAAAAACAAAACACTTTCATCTTCCCGCTGTTCCGCACCAATGTCATCTTCCCTTCGAACCAATAGGAGGCAGTGGAGAAGTACAGAAGCGGAGCCCAAGGGCTCATGGGTAATGTCGTTTTTCAAGGGCAGCGTTAATTATAACCTCCTTGAAGTGGACTCTATTTCCCACAAGTCGTTTCTGGATTATTATTATTATTTTCTTTTTCTTTTTCTGGTTTATTGCTCCTGCTACCAAGCTCGGGAAAGATACCTCACCGCTGATTCGCAGCTTCGGGCCTACTGCTCTTCTCCCCCTCTTCCCCCCACCGGTCTCACCTGCTCGCTGCTTCACAGGTGAGGAGGAGCAGAAAAGGCAACTGCATCCTAACGTCTGAGCGGGAGGGCTGTTTCGGATTTTACCCGAGATCCGTGTTCAGTGGCATTAGCGAGCCTGGGAGTAAAAGTCTTGCGATCCCCGAGATCATAAGAATTTATACTGGTACAGCCAAATATTAGGTTTGTTCTTGCTTTTAGAGCTGCGGACGAGTTTCTGAACTTTAGAGAAGTTAGTTTTTGTAAATACCTATTTTTTCCACTTCTGTGGTGTATATTAGACGCCTGTAATTTTTCATTCGTGTCCTGGACACAAAGCAGACTAGTTTCTGTCCTGGGTTATCTTACCTCTTTTATCTGTTTAAAGAATGCCAAAGCAGTAGTGCTTGTTATGATTCTGTTAGTTATTGAAAAGAAAAGGCTGTCAGCAGATTTTGCTGCCAGAGGAAAGGAATCAATCTTGCTCATCTAGATTTTTCCTCCTTATAGATGGAAGAAGAGAAAACACTAAACAGCATGAAAACAAAGAGGGGATTTTTGTTGCCAGATGACCAAATAACTGTATTACATCAAAAGATGATGGAAAACCATGCATCCTATCGCCAGAAACTACAAAGTTCCCAAGAAGCACAACACCGGCAGGCAATACTTGTTCAAAAGCTCCAGGCAAAGGTAAAAAAAAACAACACCTTTCTGTTCCCAGTGACACCAAAGAAAGTGATGATGTTATTTTCTTAGATGCACAAATAACTAAAAGAGTTACTGAGGTATTAATGGGGCTATGCAAGAATGGAGGAGAAACTTATATGAATTCCCACTCAGTTATGGAAATTACTAAGCAACTTCTGGGTTATTCTGTCTTTCAGCTTAAGCTCCCCCAGAATATAATGGTTGTGAGGGTAAAATTAGCAGTGGCAATGCTACTTTTAAGTTGCTGAAAGAAAAGCAGGATATAAATGTAAAAATACATTTAAAAATGACCAGCCTGTGCTTGAAAATTGTTCTAAACCTGGAATTTATATATGCCTATGTTGTAATGATGAGACAGTTGATGTGTTTGATCATGACCAACTGAATCATGATGAACTTTATTGGAGTCTAGTCTTGTATTTATACACATTTTTAATTATCATCCATCATTGGTTAACTTTGGTTACTGCTTAACTTTCGTTGCTGTTTAGCATAATAGTAATTAACACAATTAATTATATCTAGCTAAAGTCTAACATATGTTTACTTCCTCTCTCTAATCTTCCTTTAGATTAGTGACTTTGTTTGCCTGAGTTGTATTTGCTTGTAAACTTTCTTTATCTGAGGTTTGCCATCCGAGATAAGAACATTCCTGCAATTACAACTCTACATGCCTATATGTATGTACATAGGCATATACTTACAAGAAAGTACAGAAAAAGTGTTAATTGGCAAATGTGAAATTGTTTGAAATGTGCTGTAGCACACAAAAGATGTACACTAATTTTCTGTTTATCAGGTTTTGCAATATCGAAATTGGTGCAAAGAATTAGAAAAGCGTCTGGAATCCAATAGTGTAAGTAAATGTTGGAAGTGACTATCATAATTTTTGAAATTATGTGTTACTAACTGTGCCATGCAAAAGAGAGAAAGGTGCATGAAGTACATTCTATGGAATACTTGGTTATTTGCTTACAGACATTTCATTATTTGAAGGTAACATCAGTACTAGTGAGTGTGAGGTTTGTTAGTTCTTTATGTGTAGAAGCTTGTCCTTCAGTGTTGGTGGGGTATGTCTTTTCCTTGGGAGTCCCTTGATTACAATATTGTTTTCTGCTTGTTTGTCTAGTGTTAACCCCTGCTTACCTGGGTGTTGGCTGCTGGAAGGGATGTGTTCTGATTTTTTTTTTCAGGTCTAAACTCTTATGCAAATCTCCCATCTGCAACCTATGAAGAGGATCATGGCCCTCTCCTCCCAAGTAAACCACATTTTACCCTGATCCTCTCCTCCCTGTGTGCCCTAGGATGGATAGGGGATGGGCCTGGGTCCTCCTCTGACTGCTCAGCCAGTCTCTGCCCTTCCCCAGCCTCCTCCACCACCTCTGGAGCCACACTTCCACTCCCTGTTGGCTGTTCTTCCTCTTTCTCAGAGTCAGTCTCCACCGGGGGCATGACAGTTATCTTTTGTCTGATGTATTCATTTTGAATACGTTTCATCTTACCTTGCAGTTCATTCATGAATTTCATTTTACAAAGTGTCAATAATATCTTTCAAATTGTATTTGCTTTTTTGTATTCTTTGACACCATATTTTGTGCATTTCTACCATATAGATCTGTGATGGCAAACCTATGACACGTGTGCCACAGGTGGCACGCGGAACCATTTGTGTGGGCACATGAGCCCCAGCCAAACTTATCTGCACTGTGTATGCGCATACTTCCCACCTGATTTTTGGCCTATTTGAAGCCTTTTTCAGCCAAGCCTCTGCAGCCTTGGGAGGCCAAAACAATGGGCTTTCCAGAAATATTGGAATTGATGAAACAATCCCGTTTTTTGGCCTCCAAAGGCTGCAGAGGTTTCCCTTGAGCCTCAGGGAGGACGAAAAAAGCCTCAAACGGACCAAAAATCATCTGGGAGGCACATGCATGTGCAGTGCAGATAAAGGAGCAGGGGGGTATTGTGTGCCAATGTGTGTGGGATCGCATTGCATTGTGGGTGCTGATATGTGCACGCTTTTGGCATGCCACACCAAAAAGGTTCGCCATCACTGGTATAAATCCACTGGAATCCTCATGTCATGTGTTTTGACCTATACCTTCCTATACTTTTATGCTTTGGGCACTTCTACATCCTGCATCTCTCTCCCAGTCCTATTATCAATATTTGGCATAGCACTGTTTTCTGGATTCTGATAACTATTCTCATTTCAGAGCCACACATTTAGTTGAACTGTAATTAAATGAATATGGCTTAGTACTATGCCATTGATTATCCATTTGATCAGTATTTTATAAACTGATGTTTAATTAAGACTTTGCTTTCTCACGAAGGATTCTCATCCACATCTACGGGATCACAAAGTGGAACAGAATCTAGAAAATGTATTGGTTCATTTGGAAGAAGAACAGCAGAGGTGAATTAAACCTAATTGTCAAAGTGTATTGAGTAACAGTACAATTACAATAAAGGTAGTCATTGCTTTGATTAGTGACTGTTTGCAATTTAAACAGTGATAAAAAAGTAATTTTATATCCATTCCTTGCATTTATGACCTTCACAGGTCCATGAAACAAAGGAAACCTGAACATCATAAGCATAAATGTGCTTTCAGCTAGCAACTGATTCACTTAATGATCAAGTTGCCAGTCCTGCTTTTGGTTGCTAAATAAGGAGTATTTGTACTGATGCGAGCTCGTCTTCTCAGAATCATGCTTATTTAAACTATCACTTTTATATATCAGATGTGAGAATTTGGGTAGAGTTAATATCTTGCTTCGGAAACACTTGGACAAAGCTAATGAAGTGAATGGGGCACTCCAGGAAGATATCAATAAATTGACAGATGATTGGACAAGAGCCAAAATTGAATTAGAGCACAAAGAGAGTGACTGGCACAAAGAACGGGAGGTAAGAATGCATTTGTTATAAGATTACAGAAAATGTAAGGAGAATATTTTTTTTTCTAGACAATATTGAAATCCAGTTAAATAGGAATTCCCCATGCTTCAGCTTGAACAGATACTTGCTGATAAAGATTAAGGTGGTAAATATTAAGTAATCAGACTAAGGGTATAAACAAATGTATATGATTCTAGCAGTCAAAGATTTCTAGATCTTTGAGAAATGGGAACCAAATGCTTTCCTTTCTTAATAATTGATCAGTTAATTTTGAAAGTTGATTCATATTACAGAAAAAGAATAGCAAGGATAAAGTTTAAGGATATGAGCCTTAAAAAGTTTTTTTTCCTTTTAAAAAGTATATTCCAAATTACTGTGGTGGAATAAAACAGAGATTATGTTGTCAATTGTAATTTTCTTGTTCTTTGTAGCTCTTTGAACATTATAGGCAATCTGAACATGATCGTATCCTTGGCATTTGGCGGCAAGTGGTGACCTTACGTCGGCATTTTTTAGAAATGAAGACAGCAACCGACAGGTGAAGAGAAATGGATTCTTCCTATCAATGAAAGAATTATGATATATTTCTTTCACTGCTGAATAGGAAGGAAGATTCTTACCTATTCCATCTTTTCTCTGAAGACCTTTGGTTTACTAGTGGTTGAGTTCCACTGTCTATAGATTGGTAGAACATGGTATTATTTATTTTTACTCCAGGGATCTGTCTGAATTAAAAGCTGACCAAGTGAGGCTTTATGGCTCTATATTGATCAATTGTTTCCATGTGAGCTCGGATGCCCAGTTTTGGGAGACCAAGCATTTCGAAGATTCAGTCCTAAGATGCCAGCTGCAGGAATGGCGACAACTTGGTATAAAATTAGAGAAAATAGATATGGAGAAAGAAAAATGCCAGCAAGCAAAAGCAATTGTGGCATTACATGTCAAAGAAGATTTTTCAAAGGAAGATCTTCAGAGCAGGTAAGTTCCATTTAAAAGATCCACTAATTGTTTTCACTGGTTGTAGTTCTTTATTCAAATTATACTGGCTGTTAGTGCCAAGACTTTATCAAGGAAGATATTTTTGTTACAAATCATAGTAAGAATAAATTATACCAAATAAGAATTTAATTATTAGGGAAAACTGGAAAGATACAGCTAATAGAATGTGGGTTTGCTTAGGGTTATCCTGTTCTTTGTAATTTGGATTATTTTCATTATTTTATACAAAGTGAAACCCACTGCACAATAAGTGCTGGATTATGTTGTACAAGGAAAATCTGCCTAATTTGAATGATCAGGAAACGTATTCATAGTGATATACACCAGAACTAAGCTTACGTAAGGTGAAATACAATACATTTCTTCATAAATTTTGAATACTGTGATGCATTTACTATTGGCCCAAAAAAGTAATTATTATTCATTCTGTCTTGTAAAAATGCAGATCTTCTGATAATGGTGATGTATGAACAACAGTATTTGGGGGTAAAGAAGGAAAAATGCATGGCTTTATATATATAGGCTATATTTTAAAGTAATATAATTTTGGAGATTGGGGGTGTTTTCTCTATTAAAAGTGTGTATGTAAATAAAATATTGGGCCGCTATATCACAATATATTGAAGAGGGAGCTTGTTTTCCAGATGGTTGCATTTAGTTCCTTTAGGAATATTCTGTCCACATAAAGGTTCTGTTTTAGCACACTGAGAAAATGGATACAGGAATCCCTTTGGTTTTAGAAAGTTTACCAACTGCAAATAGTAACAAAGATTGTATTGCTCCTTCAAGAGATTAATGTAAATTATATAATTAGATTTCCCACCCTAATTTTAAAAATGGGGTCTCTGCTGAGAAGTTAGGATTCCTCAATGCATAAAAGTATGCACAGGGTTCTCATCTCATTCTCATCTTGAGCTTTCAGGGACAATGAGCCACAAGTAGAAGCAACAGTGTGAAATTGCGTTAGACCAAAATATCTTAGTCTGTAAATATTGCTGTTCTCTTTTCAGGGTGCTGGAGTTGACTGCTTTGCTTGATGAGTCTCATAAACAGAATGAAGAGAAAGAGAAGACAGTGAAAGCTCTAAGAGAGACGGTGGAAATGCTGGTATGTTGTCAAAGAGTTAGAGAAAATCCAGTGGAAGAGATACTCAATTCCTTGGTTTGTTACCATTTAGGAGACATTCCAAAGCCAAAAGATATTCAAGTTCCTTGATTAAAAACTCAAAGTTATATAGCTTACTTCATGCAATTTTAGTGAGAACTGCTTTCACAAGTTAAATGATGAAGCACAAGATGTTTTGGAAAGAAATGTACTATTTGCTACAACAGTAAATACCTAATGTTTATATAATTACACTATTCTTTCTTTTATGTGTACTGAGAGCATTTGCACCAAGACAAATTCCTTGTGTGTCCAATCACACTTGGCCAATAAAGAATTCTATTCTATTCTATTCTATTCTATTCTATTCTATTCTATTCTATTCTATTCTATTCTATTCTACTTTATTCTAATTCTAATTCTAATTCTATTGGAATGGAAAAACAGGTTGTGCATTTATAAAGCCAAAATTCTTTTTGCTAATGGAGTTCAAAAACATGTCTGCAAATATAAACTGAATTTAATTTTAATAGCTAGTTAAAAAGTACTAATTTCCCTGTACTGCTCTGGAATCCTATAATACTTGATGGATTTGCCTACAGATAGATCTCCTTTTTGTATGCTTTCATATATGTTTTGGCTAGTGAGATATATCTATTGCAGTTTTATTGACATGTTGTGACCCAGTATTCCCATTAAATTATGTTCTAAGTCCAAATGTTTGTGTGGATTCAGATTCTATAAACAGTGTTTTAATTCTAATACTTTATTTTTTCAGAAGGCTAATAATTTGAAGATAAATTGTGACCAAATACCAAGCAAAGATATTAGTGAAGAGATATTTTCTCTGCAACATGTATTAACAGAAATTACCCAGGTAGTATAATTTGGATAGCTTTTCATGATTCTGTTACTTTTTTAAAATATAAATTAAATATCACATCCTTTTGCCTAGAGGTACACATTTGGATACCAAGGGGCATACTTTGTAGTGTATGACTGGCCTTTGTCCACTCATAACATAACCATTGTGATAAGTGTGGCCAATCACAAAAATATATTTATTATACAGCAAGCATTACATTACAGACCCCCAATTTACAAAATATAGAAAAGATTTATGCAAAAAAATTATTGATTTACAATAATTTTTGTTGTCATCTCAGACTATGGGGTACTTTTTAACAAAAAAACAACCACGTAGTTTTTAATCAAATCAAAATAATATTGCCCCCCAAAACTCAGGCACTTCCCTATATTTAGCTGATTGCTTATACCTCCTTCCACCACAATATCTCAAAACCTGCTGAAGAATATAGTATTAATATTTTTCAAAAGGACAACAAAGAAAGTTTCATCCTTAGTTTGAGCATTAAGTGGTTCCCTATTGAATTTTCTGCCCCCCCTCCTTTCCCTTGACTTTTCACGTGAAAGGATTTCTTTCCAACCCACTTGCCTTTGCAGAGTGGCCAGATAAATTTTATCTTGCTTACCTGGAAGCCAAAGGTACCAGAGACTTGAGCCATAAAAAGCTTTATAGTTCATAATCAGAACTTTGAATTGGACCTAGAAGCCTTCTGGTAACCAGTACAGCTTCAGCAAAATTGGTATTATTTTACTATTCTTGTATCAGCCAATCAGCAGAGTTCAGTCAGAGTGGACTGTCACTCACTGGAGGCTTTTAAATAAATTGAATAAATATGGTGCTGGACTAAATGACTTACAAGGACCCTTTCAGGTTACATTTTCTGTTGTTCCACAAGAAGAGGTCGATAGTTGGTTATGAATTTCTTATGTGTTTAGAAGGAAGACAATGCCTATCTTATTATATTAGAAATATGTTCATAAAATTGTTTTGTATTTAATAACAAAATAATCATATTATTACTTTGAGATACTTTGGAGAACATGTTCCGTGTTTCAGAAAAATCTGTCTTCCACTATGTGATGATAGTCATTTAAATGGAGAAATTGTTTTATGTTCCATCCATCATATAAGTCATCACTTGGGTAATACGGGCACTCTCATTACATATTATTTAGATTTATGGTATTTGGAGGAACAGTTATCAAGGTTATATTTTTCAATTGTACATCTCCAAAATTCAGCACTGGCAATAGTGTCATTATTTGTGGACCACTTTTTAAATCTTCCTAATCAGGCTGTTATTCTCCAATCTCATGAATTACAAGTTCTGCTGGCAAGTTACTTCTTATAAGCAGTACTCAACATATGGATAGTGGTAAGGTTCTGTGCAGATATAAAATATGAACAAGGTTAATGACTTAGCCATTGTTCACTAGAATCTTTCAAAAGAGTAGATCCTAGGTAGGAGATTTTATGGAAAGTGATGGTTTTAATATGAAAAACTAGCACCGTGAATATTGGTTTGGATTTCAGGCACTTATTAGTGAGAATGATGCAACAATTGGCATCAGGCAAGTTGAAAAGTATGCTGACCCTTGTGGTATTGTGGAACTGAATACTGATGATTCAGATGGGACTCTTCTTCTTTTACATGATGTGCTTGCTAGAAGAAGAAATCAAGTAGAGGTAAGAGGACGGATAAGAATACTTCTTCCTCCTATAAAAAATTCAACACTTGATCTTTGTAAATATCTATTCACTCTCCATTCTCTCATCATTAACGTTTTTTGTTAATCCTTATTTTCTTGGTTCCCCCCTCCCCCTTTTGCAGCAATTGAGGCAACAGCTATTGGAAAGTCAAGATTCTGCCACTGCTTTGGAAAAGCAACAAAAGCAGCAGGAAGAGCAATGCAGCTTCCTAAGAGATAGGCTAGACCAACTAGAAGGAGAACGAGACACATATGCAAGCCAGCTTCAGCATTTACAGTCTGTGCTGGAGACTTACCATAGGTATGCGTTAGGTTAGCTTTCTCCATGTTTAAAGCATCTTCTCCAATTTTCTGCCTTCAGATGTGCTGAGTTTGCAATTAATGGAATTCTTTTGCTTCTCCCGATTAAAAATTTTGAGAGCTGTAGTCTCAAAATATCTGGGAGATGATAGTAATTCTTTTTTTTAAATATACTATTAATTATTAATTTATCTTATGCATCTGTTTGTTGTTGCCATGTTAGTTATTATTCATTTCCAGCAGTATAAGCAACTACTTAACTGGAGGCTGCTGTTTTGCAGTGATCATGAAATCCTGGACAAATCTAGAATGGAACTGCAGCAACATCTGGAAATTTTGGAACAGGAGGCCCAGCATTTACGCCAAAGTAACACAGAGCTACAACTGAAAGGAGATATGGCAGATGGAGAGAAAGAAGAAAAACAGGAGGAATTGGAAAGGCTTATGCGTGAGAGAGAGTACATGTGAGCTTTTTTGCTTGTTTTGTTCACACATTCCCCAAAGAGCTGTAGTTTCCTCTAAAAAAATGACCTGGTCCCACATTATGCGTCTGTTCTTTTTTTAATATAACTTTTTCTCATTCATTATATTGGAAGATTAATTTTTTGTAAAGATATATTTAGTGATAATGTTGACCATGTTACCAACCTTAAGTGTCAGATGAAACATATCCTAAGAATTAGGGTAGAATGTAGTCAGTTTGTGCACATTTTGGCTAGTATGCCACCAAAGCAATTAAACCTTTACCTATTATAGTCTATGTAAGCTACCTTGCAAGATAATATACTCTTGTATGTATATTTAGAGCATGTATATTTAGAACTATTTAGAAAATATATCCAGTATATTGATACAAGCTGCAATGCTTCAATATTCCAATCCTGGATATAAGCATCTTCAGTTTATTGATACAGCTTAACAGGAAAAAATATTGAGTGATTTTTTTCTCTCTTCCCTCCCATGTACTGTATTTGAATTGTGTAAATTTTACTATTGAGTGAATTAGTAGTACTTTGGCTGCAAAACGAGCTTTCAATACTCTTAGGACAATTTTCTAAGGGCAGAATATGAAAGATGTACCTCTGTTTTAATAGCAAATACATGTATAATATTTTTAAAATATTTGTTTCAGTCAGGAGGATCAAAATGCTCTTGAAGAAAAGCATTCATTAATAAAAAATGAATTGATAGCTATGAGAGAATCACTGGAAAAATCTCATCTTGATGGAGAGCTGATGAAGCAAGAAAAATATGAACTTGCTTTAGCATTAGAGCAGGTACTGTTAATGTACTTTCTTGTTGAGACCTTACCTTATATTTTGATTTAAACTGGAAATAAGTAAAGTATAAATGTCACATTAAATGTTATATACTATACCTTTACTCATTCTGTCCTAATGACTTGATAATGACTTGAACTACATTCTGTCCTAATGATTTGATAATTAGGCATTACTAAGTGAGTAAGTGGTGTGAAGATCACTGGTAGCTGCTGTCTTATTCAGATAATAAGTCCTCTCCCCTCGCAGGGCTGAAACAAGCTATCTCTTCTTGTGCTGCTTTTCTCCAGAATGCAGTGCTTCCTTAAAAAGTTCTAAATGCAAGTTAACAAGCTCATCTCTGTGACATTAATTAGTTGATTAGAGCCCTTCTGCTGGCTGCAATGCTGCTTGAAATTTACAGGACCTTAATTAGTGTCACACTGAAGGTTTTTGTTGGGAGGCACAAAATATAGTGATAAGCACGCTTATTGGTTGGTAAAGACATTAAATGAAAGTTGGCTGTTATGATCAGGCTAATTAAAATGTATTTTATGTTATATATTTCCTGAGATTTATATATAATTCCAGTTAATAAGTATGTTAGGCATAAAAGTATGTTGTCACACAGAAGGCAATTACAACACCATCTTTTCCTCTCCTTATCCCCAATGCTACTCACAAGATTAAATTATTTGGCCATAATTGGATGAGCAGAATTTGGCACATGTTCAAACCACTGAGTAGAAATTTGTCATTGTGTTTGATAGGTGTTTGTTTTTGATATGTTTAATTTCATTCTGTAAGGCTGAAGAGTCTCTTGCAAAGCTAACGGGTGTGCACAATAAGCTGAAGGCAGAAACTGCTAACCTTCATGATACAGTTACAAAGATGAGTGCCCTTAATGAAGCACTAGCTCTGGATAAAGTGAGTTTAAATCAACTGATTTTGAAGGTAAGAACATATTCTAGATCCATTGTTCTTATGCTGACGGCATGTAGTATGAAAATAAGGGATATGTTAATTCAGTGATAGTGTTCAACTCAGAATAAAAACAAGTATTTCTTCAAGCTAAGATTATCTTTATTAATTGTTGGTCTTTTGTAACATTCAGTTAGAACAAGAAAACCAGGCTCTCTTGGACAAAGTAGATCACATGGAAAGGAGAGGGGCTTCCTTGCAAAAGCAGCTTAACCAGATAGAAAGAACAAATGAAGAATTAAGTGCAGAGAAGTTTCGGTTGGAACAGTTGCTGCATAAGGCCGAGGAGTTGCAGGAAAGCTTACAGAATGAATTGAAAGTACTAACAGGTGAAAAGGAAGAGGCAAATGAGAAGCTGAGTCAGGTGAGTATTAAAAGCTAACTTGCATAGATAGCATTGTTTCCTGTGGCAGAGGTCAATGATTGGGGTACAATCAGGCAGGAGCCCCAGCAAAGTATAGTACACTAATGTGTATAGAAAAAAGTTGGCCTGGGGTTCCAGAAGTTTTCACTGTGGGATGGTGTTTTGTTTTTGCTGTTTTTATTTGTTTTAGGAGTTCCCAGAGTAGTAGTTCACAATATGGGTAGTTATTTAAATAAAAGCACATAACACAGTGTAGATTTAAAAATGTAGTAGTTATTTTTATACATATAAGTAAACAATGAAGCCATGAAGATTTCCTTTTTTACTATGGTATCTATTGAGACTATTTTATACTAAACTTTTTTTTTGTTCTTGTAGGTACATCATCAGAATGAAATATATCATACTAGTTTGGAACAAGCAAATCAAGAGCTAATTCATACAGGGGAAATGCTGTCCAAGGCTTTGAGAGAAAAGGAATCGCTAATGCGTGAAAAAACTGCTTTGGAAGTACGATTAAAAGTTGTTGAGAGAGACAGACTGACTCTTACAGAGCAGGTGTCCAAATTTAGGTAAGAAAGTGTTGGATGAAGATTATTTGATTATTTGAATAAATAACTGTATGTTCACGGTAATTTGGATTCTGAAAAAAATCATCATATTTCATAATACAAAGCTCTTGTATTTGGTCTGCCCTTGCAGAAAGCAACTTAAGAAATATATAGCAGTTACATTATTATACCACATTATTATGCCATCTCTTATACACCATATTATAAGAGCCGTGGTGGTTAGAATACAGTACTGCAGGCTACTTCTCTTGACTGCCAGCTGCCAGCAATTTGGCAGTTCAAGTCTCATTGACTCACAGTTGACTTGGCCTTCCATCCTTCTGAAGTCGGTAAAATGAGGACTCAGATTGTTGGAGACAATATGCTGACTCTGTAAACTGCTGAGAGAGAACTGTAAAGCACTGGGAAGCAATATATAGTGCTATTGCTATTATTCAAGCCTTATCCAAGTTTGAAATTATGCATATAATTTGTAGGATTTGCTTTCAAGGAATCAATATAATGCACACACAAAAATGTATTCTTTCCCAATATTAACTGTCTGATATCAGCCTAACAAATAGATACTTACAAAAGTTATGATTGTTTATATATCAAAGTTCTAACTGGAGTACTTCAAATGTGACATTTTTTCTTGTTATATATTTCAGGTTTCAAAGTGTTGTATAAGAAAGAGACAAATACTAAATGCCAATTTTATGTCTGATTCTTGTAGGTCAGGAAAGGATCTTTTGGAATCAAATCTCTTCCAGACTCAACAGCAATTATCTCAACTAGAAGTTACCCGAGATCAATTGGAAATGAAAATTCAGACAATTAGCCAGGCCAAAGAAGTGATACAAGGTGAGAAAGAGTTGGGAGTTTTTGTGAAACAGTAGAATACTTACATTTTCTTTGGATAATGGTAAATTCAATTTCTTCTTTGCTTATTATTTCAGGAGAAGTGAAGTGCCTTAGGGCTGAGCTGGAAACTGCAAAATCAAAAGTTGAACAAGAGAAAGAAGAAAAAGCACAGCAGCTATCACAAACAGAGCAGAAGTACCAAGAAACCCTCAGCCACTGCTACACTGTACATAAAGAAGAAATTGACACACTATCTAAGAAGCTGGCAAGCATTTATACATTTACTTTGTCATTGGTTCTGTGTCTCACATGATTGTTATACCTCACACTAAATTATACAACTTTTTTTTTCTTTTCTCCAGATGCTCTGTTTCACCTCAACCTGTGTGTTCTCTTTCTGATCAATTCTTTTTTTTTTTATCTCATTATATGACATTAAGACAAAGTATCTTGTCTTTAGTTAACCCATTTCAAATCTTTGCTTAAAGGCAGAGCCTTTGCTTTAGTGGTTAAAGAAGAAATCATTCTTTTTTCTCTATATATTGATTAGATTTGCCAAATGTATTTCTAGGGAAATGAACGTGAACGTCGCCAAATAGAATTGGAACATATAGTCAAGGAGAAAGAAGAGATTGAAAGTGTCTATGAAAGGAAGTTGTTGGAACTGCAGCAGAAGATCACTGAAATTCAAACCCATATGGAAGATGAGCTCATTAAAGCTGAAAATGCCAAACAAGAGGTAGTATGGCTTGTATTAGAACTTCCTTCTCCACTCTGAACACCATTAGGAATTTAGACTTCATTTCTCAAAATTCTCATGCCAGTATGGTAATTGCTGAGAGTCTACATATCTTGAAGTTTTGCTTCAGTCCCTTTGTTTTTCTCTTTGTTATTTATGACTGATATATTAATGTGGAATATTATTGCTACGTATTCCTCTTTGTTATTACTTTAGATAGTAAAATTTTTGCAACTGCATATCTTCCAATTGGCTGTTACACATACCATTCACACAAAGGCCTTCCCATGTTAGATGTCTATCATTCCTTTAGGTAATAAGAATTTTTGAGATGAGGAGATTGAACATTTTGTAGTGATAAAAATAGAATTGCTATTACGCGGAATCTGGAGTGATAAAAATTAAGATGTTAAAGGGATACTCTTTTACTTGTGTTAATTTTTAAGTATATTTAAGACCTTCACGTTTTATATATCTTCTGTGTTGACTTTGGTCTCACAGGTTTTTACTTAAAAATTGTTTTTTGAGTTACTTACATTCCGTTTCATGCAGTGCATTTTTAAAACTTATTGATCCCTGATTAATATCTGGGAATCTAATTTGAGCATACATTGGTGAAGCTGCTTTTTGCAATTTTAATATAAAAGCTTCATTCACACTGACTAAGTGAAAACCTATTTCTGACTAGCTTCACCCTTTCTGAGAATTAGCCAGAAAGCTTATGAAGCAAAATCAGGAAGTTCAGTATAATTGTTAATCTCCCAAACAAAATAATAGAAGACAATAAAGAAGGAATATAAAGGAAGTTTCTTACTCTCTGTGCTCCATTGTCCTTGTGGTCAGTGGGCGCTAAAACTCTGAATGTCTTCATAAAGGAAGTACCTGAAACATGCAGGAGAAGAAATATAGATAGAGTTGTATAAATTGTCTTCCTTCTTTCATTAACATTTGGAAGTAACTCTATAGTAGTTGGAACCACTGAGCCTATACTTAAGAAAACATGTTTGTAAGTGTAACCAGATCCACTAAGAGAACGTAGAGAATAGATGTTTAAGATCCAAAAGGACAAAGTACATGACATAACAAATTACATGAACTTATTGAAAGACTCCACATCTGAACTTTCTATCACCAGGGAGTTGGGGATGGACAGTAGGGGAGGGAAAGAAGAGGGCAGGATGCTATTCTAACAGGAACAAAAAGGGGAAAGTATTTCAAGAACATATTTCAACAAGAAGGCAATTTTTCTATGGGAAAACAAACTAGAGAGAAATCATCAAATGAGGGAATGAAAGAAAACATTCTTTCCTTGAGTTACTTCTGGGTCAACCTCTGGGAAAAGGTGCACGAAGCTGAAGTTCTAGAGATGCATCTCCAAGCTCAAAATTGAGCTTAAATCAATTGCTCTCTGGCACCTCTTTCTATTTCTCAAGTTGGTGTGAGGATAAATTAGAAAGGCATAAGATGATCTTGTATGTTTATCTTTTAAAGGTGCTATGTGTGTAATTTCATTTTCCTGAAATTCTGTTCCAGCATTGATTCAGCAGTTTACACTGACCATGGTCTGTTTTCATAGAAAACTGATCATTTTCAAATAGAACAAAGAAGAAGGGCTTCATAGTGATACATAAGAAAACAGTATATTTTATGGAAAATGTTCAGCATGATTTGATTCTTTCTAGGTACTAAATTAAATTTTAGAGTGGATATAAATTGTTAAAACAAATACCGTAGATATTTCTGGTATTTCATACTTAACAAATTTGCATTTAGATTAGAAATCTTGGGAAATGAGTCTTTTGAGAAAGCCTGAAATGCTCTTGCTTTACTCAAGTCTAATTATGCGGCCTGGAGTCAGCTCCGCTTATTATAAACTGTTAATTTCTACTGTGATACTGCTAGCTTTAAAATGCTCATGTGTTTAATGGATTCAAATACATTTCTATGTAATCTCTACCTGTATAGGCTCTTCTAGAAAAAGAGAATGAAAAGAAATTGTTAAGAGAGGAAATCTTCCAAACAAATGAAAAACTTGCTAATACTTCTCAGCAGCTGGAATATCTTCATCAGGAGATGAAAAAGCTTGAAAAGAGGGAACAGGTAAGCAGATTAATAAGCAATGAAAAATACTGTGAAACTTTCCAAGTATCCAGCTCAAAACAATATTAGATGTATAAAAACTACTCTTTTCACATGATACCATACCCTCATTTCTCTTCCTTACTATATAGAGCCCAAGCTCCTAGAGGTTATATAAGTGAGGGTTAGCAACTCTGTTCAGGCTGATGGATATATTTGGAAGTTTTGAAGTGTGTTGCAAATTATCTTGCACAATTGTTGCCCTAGGAAGTGGCTATCAGGGTGAGTTTAGCATTGCAAACATCAATTTATCAAAAGGCTTCATCTTATATCGTCTAGCTTCTAGGATATTCTGTATAGCCCTGGTTCATTTTTTTATTTTTTTAAATATGGCTGTAGGTTCTTGGGGGGAGGGAGATTTTTTGTGTGAATTAAGATGGTACTGAAGTTAGCATATTGTCTTCCAGTTTATGATGGAGAAAGAGCTTGATGGGTACCAAGGCAGCTGAGTCATGGGATCCACAAACATTTAGCAAAAGAAGGTAGATGCTGAGAAAAATTCAGGGCAGATCTTGGTGGACATGACTTAAAATCAATTTATGGCCTATCGCATGGTATTGATAATATTTTTCTTTGCCACCGAAGCATCAGCATAATACTATCCAACAGATGTTTTTTAAACAATAACTTTGTTCAGTTCTAGGTTTTGAAATGATGAAATGATGCTCTTGACATTCCTACTGCAACAAAGCTTATAGTACCTTTTACTAGCAAAATTGCTAGTAAACTGAATCCTACTTTATTTATTTATTTATTTATCATATTTTTATCTTGCCACAATCATAAAATGTCTCTTGTCTACTCACAATAATAAAAACTCAAAATATCCTCGAGATACATTATATTAAACTCCAAAAGCCCTCTGGAAAAGCTTTACTTTAAACTTCTTCCAGATCCAGAAGTTGGAGATAAATGAATTATTCATGATCTCATCATGAAAAAAACAACTTTCAGACCCCTAATATCCTGGAAATGGGGAAAAACTGGCTGCCTCTGCTGACATAATTGAAGTGGTTGGGCCGACTCTAGTGGCAAGTGATGAGAAAAAATTGGCCCCCCTTTTTATTTTGGGGTTTTGTAGGATGTGAAATCTAGCTCAGTGTAGTTCTTGGTTGAATATTTTCCTTTTACAAATCTATCACTGTTCTCCAGCCAAATTTTGATGGTCTACTTGAATAGTGCAGAAAATTAAAAAAAAGACACAATAAGATTTAATTGCTTTCCATACAATTTTCAGCCATTATTCCTCATAAAACGTGTATAAGCCATCGGTCAGAATAGATCTCACATTATTTCTTAAGTAATAGATCTCACTTTACTTCTCACACAGTATCTCATTCGTTACTCATTGCTATAGATATACATATAATTTAAAATATACAAATAGAATTTATATAGAAGAATATAAAGCTGGATGGCACTATTATTGAAAGTATATAGATAGATTTTATATTGTTCTAATTTTTTGATGATTGTATGTTGCTCGGTTCTATGAGAATGGAGTGGCAGAGTAAATCAGTCAATCAATACTTCTGAATGCATATGTGTCCTCCTGGATTGTATAAGTAACTAGAAATTTAATAAAAGAAAGGTGTTATAGAAACTAAGCCTGGATATACACATAATTATATACTGTATATAAAAAAATTTCTTACATATTTATATATTGGCAGAGTAATGTACAACTTCTGGAAGCTGAGCTGAAAGGTACCACAAATACAATGAAAACATTAACAATAAAGCAGAATGAGGAAATAAAATCTCTCAAGGAAGAAATAAATCTCCTACTTAATCAACAAAACAGTTTACAAAATCAGGTGATTTTACTTTAACCTATTCTTACCTTCTGTTAATATACAACCTTTCTGAAATTGTAATGAGAAGCTATGTGCATGGGCTAAAATTGAGCTTTGTCAACTTTTCCAAAATATTATGGAAAGATGTATGAATAAAAAAATCAAAACATTTCTTTAAGAAAAATATATTATTTAAAGAAAAGCCAGATACTTTGGGTTTTATAGCAAGAATGATTCTGGTAGCTAACTTCACTTCTGCCAAATTTATTTTTTCCTTATCTCTTAATGGTGTAAATGGCATTGGTGCCATTTCTGTTATGACCAGATAAATACTGAAATATTTAAAAAGCTCAGGCTGAATTAGTTTATCTTGAGATGTTTAAACCTGCAGTATTTATGGTGAGCCATAATGTACCATCTTTACACTTGTGTGTAGTACAACATACCATTGTGTTGACATTTGTGAAAACTATACGATCTGCCTCTTCACTATTTTATTCTCTCTTTTAAGATACAAGAGTTGGAGTTCCAACTGCTGGCTGCAAAAGATTCTTGTAAACTGTTTAACCAAGAGGCTGAACAGCATTTAAGAGAAAAGCAAGAATTGTCTGAGCAGAAGCAGTTGGAAGTGTCACAACTGCAAAAGGTGCTAGAAACAGAGAGAAAACAGAGAGAGGAGGTAGTACAGCAGAACATTAAGTGGCAGAGACAGAAGGAAGAGTTAGAACAAAGAAACACAGAACTGACAGCTATGCTGCAAAGTCAGTGGGAGACTGAAAAACACCTAAACAACAAGCTGCTAAGAAAGAAAGAAGAGGTAGAGCACCAGCAGACCACTGTTCAAGCCCTGGAAAGAAAGCAGAGTCAGTGGGAAAAGGTGGAGCTTCAGAATTCTGAGCTCCAGAGGCAATGGGAAGAAGCAAAATCTCAAATCAAACTGCTGCAGAATCAGAAAAGGGACACAGAACTTCAGAACAGAAATCTGCGGCAACAGAAAGAGGAGGTGGAACTTAAGAATGTCAAAATGAAAGCTGTACTTCAAAGGCAGCAGGAGGAGGCAGAACATGAAAGTGCCCTGCTTCAGAGCCATTGGGAAGAAGCACAAAAACGCTGTTCCGAGTTGCAGAATTGGAAAGAAAAAGTTGAATATCAGAATGCAGAATTTCAGGCCCTTCTTCATAACAGGCAAGAAGAAATGGAAAATAAGGATACAAGTATGAAGAAAGAACAAAACCAGAATTTGGAACTTAAGGCAACATTGAAAACTCTGGAGCACGAACGAGCTAGGTAAGCACAAACAGCAGTAAGTGGAAAATAATGATTTCAAAGAGAATTACTTTTTGCTGATAGATATTAAAGAATTGTGTGGGTATACAGATTTTTTTTAGAATGTACTTGGTGAAAACTTCTCTTAGAAAAAATTAGGATAGTCCTTGATTGTTCATTCCAAAAGAGTATTTTGTAATTTTATACATGTAAATTGGCAGCCTTTTATACTTCTTAAAGCTTATTTCTTATAGTCTGCATTTCTGACTAATTATTGTAGTATCCTGTCAGGATTGTTGCTGCCATTTAATGATTGCAATATAATTTCATGCAGTCTCTATCTGTTAATGCTGGTATGATCTCCCTTGTTTTTTTATTACACTGTTTACATTAAGAGAGATAATCTCTTGGTAGTTAAATCCCCCATATTCCCCCAATTATATGGCATGAATAATTTTTGTATCAGGATCTTCTTTCACAGATGCACACTGTGCTTGACACATTTTTGTGTAATTATTATTTACTGGCATATATACTGAAATTTTCCTTGTACATCATAATTTATAATTGTGTACCATAAAAGAGCTATGTTGATAGCATCTATGGGAAAGAAAATTGTTTTTTTGTACTTAAATATGGTTATCTTATAACTGAAATCTTGCTTTTTTCCTGCTGTAGCTTGATTCTCTCATTGGAGGAGAAGGAGTTCAGACTCAAGAAGCTACAAGAGAGGGATGATACTCATCAGGATGAAATCACCAAATTGAACAATGCCCTACAACAAGCAGAAAAGATGCTTGCTGAGCACAAACAAGAAGTGCAGGAATTCATTAGCCAGGTATCATCCACAACAGTTCCTTTTTATTTTTCTCTTTATTGCCAGTATCTATCTTATCAATGTACAGTAGTCTTTTCAGAATAAAACCTGCTTTCAGTGTTTTATTTTTTTTTAGTACATTGGCCTCTCTCTTGCATTGTTTGGAATAACCTGGCTTAATTTTTTTCCTTTACTTGCCTAAAACTGATAAAGCAATAGGTAATGCTCTACAGCTAGTCTTTGATTTACATCCAGCAACCCTTCATGCAGCGACTCTTCAAAGTTATCTTGCACTGAATGAATGCTGGTTACAAGTGGTTCTCAGAGTTCTGGCCAACCCAATACCCCTGTGGCCATGTGATTGCTGTCAGGGTGCTTGGAAACTTGTTTGCACTTAGGACTGGTTGCCGAGTACCTCAAGCTCATATGATCAATATTTGTAAACTTCCATGCCTGTTTCCCCAGAAAATCAAAGGGGAAGCCAACAGGGAGATCACTGGTCACTGGGGTAAGTTTCCCCCATCTATACTCTCTCCCCCCAGCCTCTCTATGCTCATGTCCTGCTGACCAGCCATGCATTTTCACATATCCTTTCTGACCCCTGTGGCACTTCTTATGTACCTCTGTGCATCTTCCCTGTGTCACACAATGCTTCTTGCAGATTCCCTTGTGCAGTTCTTCTTAACCTACGTAATACGTCTTTCACCCTCTTGCATTCTCATGCACCCTCCAAAACCCACATGCACCCCTCACACTCTACAGTGTAGTCACACTCTACAACTGCATTCCTTAGTGATGGAAATTCAAGTCTCAACTACTGCCATAAATTGAGAACTACCTATATTTGTAATAATATACAAAACTTATTTTTTTGTCTACTTAAATTAACTTTTCCCAGTTTGTCTTTTATTTTGCCTAGGAGGTATTTACTTATTTTAAAGTTATCCTTTTTTCCTATGTCCAAGTTCTATTGTTTTTCCCATAGATGGAATCACTCAAGCAGATGATGGTACAGAAGGAGGCAACTTTGATAGCTCATGGGGAACAGTTAACTCAAGATCTGGAAGTTTCCCATGCAAATGAACAACATGCCAAAGACGCTATAGAAAAGCTGGAGGCCGAAGTGTCCCAGTTACGCTTAAGCCTATGTAGTACAGAGAGTAGGGCAGAGGCACTGGCATCTGAATGTCAGCGTGTTTGTTCAGTTCATTGGGAGGCACAAGCTCAGCTGATAAAACTACATTCAGTACTTCATTACATGCTATGTAACAGTCCTGAGCCAAAACTTAGAGGGCAAGGATATAAAAACATTTTGAGTACATCATTCCTTAATAAAGGTAAGTTTAAGAAGCAAGTGAATGAGCATTATGTCATTTTTTAAATCAAGTATCACATTCAGAATTCTGGTGTAATAGAACTATATTTGAGGGTGTGTGTGTATGTATTTACTAATGTCTTTTGGAGAAATTGTAGGTAACTCAACTTCTTTATCAATTAAAGTATAGTGACAGTCTCAGAAAATAGAGAGAAAATATGATGCTTATTTTTATACCAATAGCATAAGTTGCTCATCCATAACTTTTATAAACTTATATAATTCATGTCAAATTATTGGCTATATAGAATATTCAAGGTAGAACTTGACTTTTTTTTTAATGCTGTTTGGAATAGAACAGAAGAAAGAATTGAAGGTTGCTGGAGTCAGCCCAAAGAATCCAAGTATAAAAAAAATCTAGTTCATTTCTGGGAAATATGTCCTCATCGTAAAAATTGTATGTGTGTCATTTCAATATTTGTGTGTATGTGTGCCCCTCCAAGTCAGTGCTGATTCCTGGTTTGCTTGGCAAGATTTCAGAAGTCAAATAGTGTAATAAGATTGGACTGGGTTAGGGAATTCTGTCCTCACTGTGAATTGTATTGGGGTGGGGGGGTGCATGAAGGGAGGCTCAGCCAATCTCACTGTATACATATTGTACTCTGATAATAAAGGTAATAATAAAGTGGCTTGCCTTCTTCCTAAACTTGAGAGTTAGAATGGGAACATTTTTTTTTGAAAAAAACATTATTGATTTTTAGAAACAAACATAGACAAACACAACACAGAACATGAAAACATAAAACCTCTTTTCTGAAAGCAGCCTGATCCCGGGTTACATCTCTTTGTGCAGACACCAATTCAAATTCATGCTCATTTTTATGTACCATTCCATATCTTATTGCCATTCTACATTTTCTATATGGCTTCTCCCCTCTTTTAACTTTCTTAATTTTATTTTTATTTGTTTCATCTCAAATTAGATCATTATATTTATATTCTTTGCCTGTCCTATTTCAGCTATCTATTATCTTTTCTCCTTAAACAAAATTCCTCCTGTTGTCACTAATTGGAGTATGACGCCTTTATCTTTCCCCTAAAATTATAACACTTAATATACAATGTAACTTCCATTCGGATTCTGCATAGTACATTAAAGCTAGACACTACATTTTAAAAAGAAAAAGAAAAGAAAAGTATAAATATATAAAATAATTAAAACGATCTATACCAATTCAATTCTATCATTAATATTAATATTCATTTAAATTTTAAACATTTAACACATTACTTTTCAAATAGGTATCATGCTTCTATGGGAACGCTTGTAAACTTTCCATGATTACTTCCCCCTCACTTCACTTGCATTTTAAAACATTATGTCATTAAAATGTTCCCATTCCTTTCTAAATTAATTCTCTCATTTAATTCATTCCATTTATTTTATTCAGAAATGTTTCACTAAATCATACGTTGTTTCCAATTTTCTAATATTATTTCTAAATATCAGTATAACAATACAATCATATGTACCTTTGCAGAATCCCTTTTTCAATTAATTTTTTACCTATTATCTCTAAATAAGTCCTGTTTCTTTACATCTTGCTTCACACCCATGTAGCTTCTCTTCTCTTCCCTCCTTTGCTTCTTCTCTCTGCCCTTTTTACCCTCTTGTCTCTCCACCTCTATTTCCCTTTTCTGTATTCCCTTTTTCTGTTGCTTTCTCACATTATATCCACTTTTCACCTTATTTTTCCCTTTTTTGATTGTTTTTTTAGGTCTCAAATTCTCCATTCTCTTTTCCCTCTTTCCCCTTTCTTCCCCAAGTAAAGTTACTTGTTTGTTAAAGATGGCTTCTTCTTTGTCCCAATCTTCCTGTTGCGTAGTCTTTTCTTGGAGTTTCTCGTAGGTAAAGATCGCCATTTCTAAGAATTGAAAAATGGAACCAAGAGAGCCCTTCCTTTCTTGTTCCTCTTCTTTATATTTTTTAAATTCTATTTTCAGTTCATCCACAAGTGATGCCATTGTAGAGTTTTTTTTTCTTCTTTTAAAACAACCACCCAAGTGTTTTTAATCCTTCCAATATAATTCCAAAAGTCCCAAAGTCACCAAACAATCCAAATACACACAAGCTGTTCTTTTTACACTTTCTTCCTTTTTTCACTTTCTCTTCCTGGGGTTAGTATTTAGTTACAAAGTTCCAGTTAAAATGTATCTTTTAGCAGTCCTGTTAAAATTTAACTTTAGATTCTTTAGATTCCAGGCTATCTCCTCCTTCCAAATCCTGTTCTTATTCTCTTCCTCTCCCTTCCCACTTACAGCAAAAGAAAATTTTCTTTCTCTTTTTTTTTTTTTGCCTTTTATATTCAGAAATCTTTATTATCCCCTTGGCATTAAATTTTCCAGTTTAAATACCTGTTGATGTCAAAGCAGATTTTTCTGATTTCTCATTCATCTCTGTTCGCTGTCAACGTAAGGAAAGAGAGTGAAAAAAACCCAACTTTCCCTTTTCACTTTCATTCGCTGCTTCCGAGTCTTCTTTGGGAGCAGTGTATCTTTTTTAAAAAAAGTTTAAGTTCCAGGATGCCTTAATTGTTTCTTCTTATTCTGGTGAAAACTTTCACTTCAGCACTTTCTTTCTCCTGCACATTCTTTTCCGGATGAGGGCTTCTTTGAGGCGGCCATTTCTGACTGCCACTCTACCGCCTTTGGGAAAGGGAGGAAAGATGCGGCTTTCCTCGACCCTGCTGGAATCTCCCCCGTCTTCACCGACCTCTACGGGGTGGCTTAGCCCCGAAGCCAGCTGGCTCGGGGCGCTCTGGCGGCCAGCCCAGGCAGAAACCACACACGATCGCGGATTCCTGCCTGCTGCCAAAGCCCTGCAAACCGGAAGTCAGAATGGCATAATTTTTATAGAAGGAAAAATAACTGTAAGTCTCAATGTTGATTTTGATCATTACCCGAGACCTGTTTGGAAGAGCAATTAAAATGAATGATCCTGGCTTTTGGGAATTTTTTTTTTTTCATAATAGTGACCTTAACTCCAGCTCAAAACATTATTGGCTACATATTTTAAATTGTATTTATTAGGGATATACAAATTCTTCAAAAGAAATGCTTCACAACACATTGGAATATAAACAGGGCAATTATCTTTGAATCATTAAAACATCCATTTTTTCTGCAGACCTATGCAGCTGCTTCAGAAGTAGCTTTTGGCAATCCCTGTTTGCATGGGTATCCACAGATACTTGTTTTATTCTCTCTCAACAAACATGCAGCTGTTTTGATATGCCAAAGAGAGATGCTTCATTTGTACTGTGTGTTGTGAAATATAGGATTAAAAATTTAAGTATTACTTTTATATTGTGTTGGTATTGTGTGGTGTTACTGTCTTTTTATTATTCATCATATTTGTATAAATGGTTGTTTGGAACTTTTTAAACTGAATGAGTGAAAATTAGAAAAGCAAGGTTGGAATTGTAGAGTATACATTTTGGGTTCTGCCTGTGATAAAATAAATAATTAAATAAAGTACGATGGCAAGATCTGGCTACAAAGTACATTTGATATTTGGCTCATAGCCTGTGAAACACTAGGCATTAAAATTATGAGTTTATATGAAATGCAGGCCAAATGGATGTTACTGGTGACATGGGTAATACAAATAATGCTGAGCCCTTAGTACACAGTGCACTGGAGATGTTACCTAGTCGGTAATAAAAACATCTGCAAGAAAACAACCAAGCTCATAGACCACCAAGAATTCCCCTGTTCAACCCTGAGTTACGTATATTCTCTTTTATTGGTTATACAAATAATGTTTGACAATCACCAGTGCCCATTTGACTGAAAATTCTGTGGAAAAGTTGCCGTGACACATTTGGAAGCTACCTGGTGGGGGAAAGCAATATTCCATGTTCTAAGAAACTGTAGATAGAAAACATTGCAGACCCATGTCAGTTTCAGACCTAGCACAATAGATTTGAGTTTTAAAATTTTATGTAGATTTTTCTTTCTTTCTAATGAATATCCCTAACCTGAAGGTGCAGTTATACCAAACAGTTTTATTTCTTCAGAACAGGATAATGTGAAAGAACTGGCTTTTTCTCAACTTAAGGACTGTTCCACAGAGCTTACAGCAGAGAGAGTAGCAGAAGCACTTCAAGACTGGCGACAAGATCTCTGGCGGGCTCACCTTCAACTGGTAACTTACTTTTTGGTTTATGAATGTGGCATCATTCTTTGGGTTGCTTCCAGGCATTTTAAAGGAAATGTAATTAATTTTTTATAAAGTTATTGTGATAGCTGCATGTTATTCAGTACAATATTCTTTTAAATTTTTTCTTACATGAAGAACATGTATTAATAATTCCTGCAGAAAATGTGCTGGTCAGTTTCCCATCAGCATCTCACTGGCCACTGAGGGACAGGCTCATGGACTAGATAATCCTGCATTTTTGTCTATCCAGTGATTTTCCTTATATGATTAAGTTAAAAACACACAGAAGTCTCTCACTGGATACTGATAATCAAAATAAATATTTTAAAACTGTAAGGAGTAAAATCAAAATTAAAAAACATTTAGGAAGTTCATTTATATTCTGTCTTGTTAAGTGCTGTATAAATCTAGACAATTATCAGGACATATCATGGCCTTGTATTTTAGAAGCTCAGCAAATCTATTGTATATCAACTCATTTAATATAATGAATGCCTTTTTACTATACTGATAGGTTGTTTATAATAACTTAAGAATTGAAAAAGACGGAAGTACTGGGTAAAAAATATATACAATTAAAGACATAGCTAGTAGTTCAGGTAGTTCTTGGGACATAGCAATAGTCATAAATATGACTATTTTTTTGCAAAGCATGATCATGGGGATGCTGGAAAGGTCATAACTGTGAAAAACAGTCATAAGTCATTTGTTCAGTGCTGTTGTAACTTTGAACGATTGTAGGTTGAGGACTACCTGCACACAAATTCATGTTTATTATAAAACTGAAGAGCTTTTTGGATGACAAGCGAAACCTTTTCAAGGAAAAAACTAAGGAAGTCCAATTGCCAATTGTTTGGGGACACTTACATTAGGTATTTTCCAGTACTTCTACCCCAGCTAGAATTGTGAAGATTATAAAAAAAGTCAAAGATATGACAGACAACAATATGGAGTTTATGAACAAGCAGGATGAAGAAGGAGGATACAAATTTAATATAGAGTTGTAATGTATAGTTTGCAATATACAGTGTTTTTCAGGAAAGTGTAATCTATAGTTTGTGCAATGTAATGTATAATTTGCTGCAAGAAAAATTCTACTTAAAATATATATATATATATAAAGCTCTTCCTATCTCAAGAGTACCTATAGCATGTGTTGGAGTGGGGTTTTTTGGCAGGATGAAGCAAAGAAGAATTCTGAGAAATTGAAACAAGAACTTAGTGAGAAGGAAACAGAAAGGATACGCATTAATGCCAAAGCCGAAGAGCTGGAGAAGTGGCTGAGCCAGTGCCAAGAAGGTAACACAAACTGTGATAATGCAAAGATGTGGTAGTTTCCCTAAACAAGAGCTGAGAGCTGCAGAAAATCTTGGCAAAGCAAGCTCTTTTCATTATTGCGCTTGTTATGTCAAGCTTAGTAACAAAAACATTCCCTTTATACAGCAGTATTGGGTATAATATCAGAAGGACAGAGACTCCAGCAGATATAGGAGATTCAAATAATCTTCTCTGACAACTTTTGAGAAAATCAGTTCTTAATAATGGTTTCGATAACAAATCAGTAGTTCATTCTGGAGCTATTTTTTCCTATAAATTTTTATAGATGCTTTCTTTTCTTGTTCCTTGATATTCCATGCTGAAAATGCATCAATATTTTAAAAATTATTTTGAATAGTAAATTAGTCACTAGCACTTTCTAAAATATCCCCAAATGACTTTATTGTTAAAGAAAAGTCACTATTATAATGAGTGGATGGAGAGTTTTTTATTTTCTTTTTTTCATTGTAGAAAAATGTGTAGCTGAAGGCAGACGCAGCTCCCTCGAGTCTGCCTTAAAGTTAGAGGTCATTGCTTTCAAGGAAGAGAATGTGATTCTACATGAAAAGGTGACCAGTTTGGAAACAAAACTTGAAAAAACAGAAAAACAAAGAAAAGGCTTGGTGGTAAGGATACCAGACATTTTGTAGGTTCAACTACCTAAAATTCGATAAACTGTTGAAAACCTTTTTTTTTTCTAAGGGAGTTAATTTTTTTTTGATGTTGTGATTTTATAATGGGATAGATGGCATACAAATACTTGTTTCTTATTGTCTGTTGTGCCTGTTCTTCTCTTCTAAGTTTCTTTTACATCTTTTGTTCTTTTGCCAAAGAACACATTTTCTAATGTACATAGTAGTGGTTAAAACAGTCACCATTTTCTCGTCCATGTTTTCTGCTTCTAGTTTGTTCTCTTGTATTAATCTTCAGGGGTAGAATAGTTCTTTATAAATTAGCTGATAAATATTTTCAATGTTTTGTATCACATATTCCATTTCCATATTGAACAGTGTCTTTTCTAGGTGTCCAAAGTGTTAAAATATAAAATAGAAATATGTCACAATTAAATCTTTAAGAGAGTTAAATTGTTATGGAAAAAAATAAAATTTTATTTAATGGACATAAAAAAGTTGTTACTCAAATTCTGAATTATTAATAGGATTTTATGAATCATCAAACAGAATTACTTGATTCACATGCTTAATCCTAATGTAAAGATTTCTTCCATGTACAAATACTAGCTGCCTTCTAGTGAATATTTTGAATAGATAATGTATATATATTTGGAAGTGATATATTTTAGCAAACATTTCATTTTTTAAAAAAGACAAGAATTTTTGTGCAAGATTTACATTTGAATGAATGCTGTCTTTAAATAATGTAGCTATGGAATTAATGAACAAGAAGAAATATATATATATATATATATATATATTGCATTTCAGAATGAGCGGAGCACATTACAGATGACCAAAGAAAAGCTTACACAGGAGTTGCAGCTTCTTCAGGAATCAGTCAAAGCTTCAGAACATCGAGCAAGTGCCATGGAAAAGATGAATGAATCCCTGGAGCAAGAGCTTCAAACAGCTCTCTCCACTCTCAGAAATAAACATGAGGAAATTGAGACTCATCAAAAGAGATTTGTGGCTTTGCAGAAAGAGGTAGAGGTAGGAAAAGCACTTCAGGAAATTGTGGATCAGCTGAATCTTACTTTAGAAAAGAGAAATGAAGAAATAAAAGACCAACTACAGCAGATTAAGGATTTAGAAAATCACAAAGAACAGCAAAAAGCTACTTTAGAGCATCTCACTAAAAATCTAGAAAACAGAAGCAAAGAAATTGCCTCCCAAAAAATGCAAATTGAAGAAATGACAATGCAAGATAAAATGCAAAAGGCTGATCTTAAGAAATTAAATCTAGATCTAGAAGAGACTGTTCAGACTTTGAAATCCCAACAAGAAAAGATTCAAAAATTACAAGAGTTGTCAGAAGGCCAAAAGACAATAATTGAAAGCTTGTCTCTGAATCTGGAGGAAAAAATCAAGGAAGCTAACATTAAAGAGGAGAAAATTCAGATTATAAAAAATAATGAATCAGCACAAATTGGAACTTTGCTGAAAGATCTAGATGACTTGAAAATAAAGATGAATGAAAAAGGTTGGGAGCTTGCATCTCAAAAAAAGTTACTTCAAGAATGGGAAGAACAAGGGGAAAAGCGTGAGAAAGCTCTTTGTACGAGCCTAGAACACATGAAAGCCATTATTAAGGACAAAGAACGGGAAATAGATTCCCAGAGGGAACAGATATCAATTTTCCAACAGCTTGAAGCTCAGAAGGAAGAACATCTCAGTGAGCTTTCTGAGAAGCAGAAGCAGATGACATTGACTTTGACCCAAAGAGAACAAGAGTTCAAGGCACAAGAAAACAAAATGAAAGAAGAAATGGAAATAGAACGAATGGCTTTTCATGAACATAGAGCAAAGACACAGGCAACTTTGGAGGAAAAGAATAGAGAACTGGAGTTCCAAAGGAAGCACGAAGAAGAATTGAAAAGCCAGCTAAGAGTTCTACTTGAAGATATCCAGTACAGCTCAGGAGTGCTAAAGGAGAGAAATGGTAATGCAGACTTTCCAGATGAACAAATAAACCAACTGAAGAAGCAAAAACTACAGGAAACTACTTTTGATATTCTGGGACAACTCAAAATATTCTTTAAGAGGCGGCAACAAGAAAATGAGTCCCTAAAAGAGCAACATGAAAAGAACACAGAAGAGAATGTAGGGCTAATAAAAGGATTGCAAGCAGAACTTCAACAAGCAAAACAAGCTTTAAAAAGTGGGGAACTGCAGATCAAATATTTAAAGGAGAAGAACCTCCAGCAAGTTCAACAACAGGAGGCACAGACTAAATTTATCTTGGATAAACTGCATCTTACTAGATCTTCCCTTCATGACAAAGAAAAGGAAACAAAATCCTTACAAACACGGATCAAGGAACTCTCAAAAAAGAAAGAGGAAGTACAGCATGCTGTTTTAAGTCTGCAGCAGGATCTGGATAAGATTAACCAGCTGAATGCAGAGAGAGAAGAAGAACTGCTCAAGCAAGCAGAACAAATTAGTAAATACCAGGCTAAAGTAGAAGCCACTCAGAGAGAACAAAAAAGTAAGAAAGACCTTTTGCAATATCAAAACAAAAATGAGCAAGAACATGAAAAACACCTCAGAGAGCAAGAGAAATTGCTTGACCAAAAGAACAAAGAGATAGATGATCAATATGAGGGAAATAAAAAACCAATGAAAGATGAGTCTGAAGAGCAGCAGGAACATCTCCAGCTTATACAGAAAAAAGAAGATGAGATTAAATTGCAAAAAGGAAAAATTGAGCAACTGGAAGAGAGTCTCAAAGATAAAGGGAGGGAATTACTAACCTACAGTAATCAGATAAAGCAAATAATCTCAGCTCTGAGATTGCATGATGATAAAGACTACAATTTCCATAGCTGTATTGAGAAAATTTTTATGTGGAAGGAAGAAGAACTAGCTAAAAGCAAGGTTATTAAGCAAAAAGACCAGTGCTTGCAATGGCAGAAGGAAAAGATTGAACATCTGGAAAATGAGAAAATGATAAGCAGACAAGAATTGAATCATATGATAGCTGTTCTAAAACAGACAGAGAGCGATGAGATAGAATGGAAGCAGAAGGCCCAGAAGTTGGATCTGACCCTTGCCCGAAGTGAAGAAGCTATGAGAATTTTAAAGGAGGAAATGGCTGTTACACAGAGCATGGTTTCAGAAAGGGATATGGATAGGTTTCATCTCCAGGTAAGCATTTTATCTTAAAATACATGCAAATTGTTGCAGGTTCAGCATATTTTATAAAGCATGTGAACAGTAGTTATATTTTATAAATTATATCTATCATTTTTATTCTGTTTAGAGATGCACTGCTTATATTTTTAAAGGAAAATTGGTTTAAAATAAAAATTTCTTAGACTCTAAGGTGTAAATAATAAAGGAGGAGAGACAGAAAAATTAAGTGGCTGTGAATTTGATTTTGCTAGAATGCTTATCATTTACATTCACTTAACATGAGCTCTTTAATAACATAACTATAATCTTTCTGAGGAGTTTGAGTATGTATTCAAATATTAACACAGTTTGTCATATATTCCGCCATGGAACATCCTGATTCTAAAAAAGACTCTTCTGGATATGATTTGACATTGAAACGTGTCATTTTAACTTTGAAATGCTTTGTCTTGATGTCAGAGTACTTTTAGGCACTGTAAATGACATTCCAGGATTTGTTCATTTTATAACAAAACATTTTGCACACCTACTGTACTCAATTAAATAAGCAAAGAACATTGTTTGTTTTCCTGTAGGAACAATTGGATGCAGCTTTCAAAACTTTGAAGGAGGCAAGGTTTATTATTGAAACTGTGGTGGGAGTTTCTGATCTGCTATGCAGTGAAAATGATATACCAGGGGTACAGCATAATGAGGATGAAAAGGTAAAAGAACAGATATGAAATATGTGAGATGCAATGCATCATATAGATGAGCAAAATATCTTTGAATTTTCATCAAGGTTTTTTTGTACCTTAAAATATAACTATAATAATTCCATGTGCCTTTTTGCATTCTATTAGTCATGTAATATTAAATTAGCAAATTTTTAAGATTAGTCTTTATTTATTTTATTGCAAAAGATTAACAGTTACTCCTATAGGAACTGATGCAACTGACATTTCTACCTTAAACAGTTAATTGCTTAAGATTCTGAAATTTACAATAGCAATATATTAAGATTTCTTCTTAATTTGAATAATTAATAATTAATAATTCTTAATAATGACTTTAGAAAAAAGTCATGTCCCATCCATGGGACAAAATTGCCCTCATTTGTTAATGGCTGTCAGACTACCACCTATCTTTTTGTATATATCCTGACCTTTATATTCTTATTTTGTACTGCATCACTTCTGTGTCATGCAGGCTTTGAAAAAAGAGGGACAGCTGACATGGATGGCTGAAAAACGACTCTTGTATAGGCCTTTACAACTTCTGCAGCAAGCTGTGGCCAGGTTGGAGAAAGATAAACATGGTTTAGAGAAGCACAATGCTCAATTGAGAGATGCATTGCAAGAGGTAAGCTTTTCTGTAAAGCTAAAATAACCAAGGTCAGCATTATTTTTTCAGTGCAATCAATGTAATTATATGTTAGCCCTCGTTATACAGTGATTGGGTAAAGTAGTCTTTTGTCCTATAATGTGATCAAATTAATCTAAACTCATTAAAGAGCTTCTGATTAAACAACCAATGTGTAAGACAATGTACTGTGTCATGTTTTTATTGAATACAATGAGTCAATTGTAAGTTTATTGTGTTCAATATTATTATTTTATTATTATTATTGAATATTGAATTATTTTCAGTTGATTGAGGAAGTAATGGATTTTGCATTGTATCAACAAATTTTATATGAAACTTTCAGGCTATTTATGCATAAGCTGAAGAATAGTAGTTCTAAATACAAAGTAAATATGTAAAAATATGGCTGAACCAGAAGAAATTGTTATTTGAATGGGAGAATTAAAGGCATTACTTAACCCAGCAGAAATGTAGTATGACCTGAAGCAAGTAGTTCATGCAAGATAGCCCAAATATATCAGTGAATCCAAAAGGAATGGGCCAAAAGAACTCCAAGCCAATGTATGGAAGATATCATTAGGTACAATCAGGGGTGGGATTCAAATTTTTTAACAACTGGTTCTGTGGGCATGGCTTAGTTGGTGGGCATGGCTTGGTGGTTATGTTACTGGTTGGGCGTGGCCAACTCAATATCACTCACATCGAGGCACGCATCTCCTCGCCTGGCCTCTCATAACTGTGGGGATGCTACAACAGTTGTAAGTGTGAAAAATGGTCATAAGTCACTTTTTTCAGTGCCATTGTAACTTTGAATGCTCACTCCACACAAGCAAAGTACCAGCAAAGGAAGGAAAAAAACTCCAGAGACGTTCCAGAGACAGGAAGTCTAGTCCTGCCAAGAATGTAATCAGGAGAGGCAGTTTCTGTAAGCAACACCAGAATGTTTCCTTCCTGCCTTCCTTACAGGATTAGGCCAGTAATTTCTTCTAACAACTGGTTCTCCAAACTGCTTAGAATGTTAACAACCGGTTCTAGCGAATGGGTGCAAACTGGTAGAATCCCACCCCTGGGTACAATATACACTTGGTTGAAAGAGGGGACATCTGTTTTTAAATCTAAAGCTTCACATAGTTTCTCCAACAATCTGCTTTATATATTCAGTAAACATGCTGTTTTCAGAGTGATTTGTTTTACCAGAAATCTTTTTATCTATTAATAGGATTTAGATAAAGCTCTACTTTCTTATAGGTCACAGTACTGCAGTATTATAAAAGGTTCACAAACTTATCTCACGGTGTATTTAATAAAACATGCTTGCTCTTTTTTCTGATTTCCTGAGTGTTTAATTGATTTCATAGGGTAGTTAACATTAAGATAACCTTTATTGTAATTTTCTTCTGTGGGCACTCTGGCACACATTAAAAATGAAAGTCTATTGCCTGCTCTCAGAAATGTAAATCTACATAATACACACATATAGATATGCTATGTACATACCTACATAACACACACATACAGATATGCTGTATACATATCTACCTAACATACACATATAGTTATGCTATATACATACATTTGTATATACCTACATTCTAAGAAATAAATACTTGTAAATATTAATCACTGTTCATCTTGAATATATAACAGAAAGAGGAGAATGCTTGAGGGTTCACAAAGTTAATACTGTATGGAACAAAACTGACTGAATCTGGATGTTCCAAATATTCTTATACACATGACCTATTTTCAGAAATTTAGGGCTATTCACAATTCAGTGTTTTGTGTTTGGTTCTTTGCCTTCTATTCAGTAATCTCAGTATCAGCAATCAATTATTAGCTAGTTTTAGGATAACATTTTGTCTCTCTTACCGATTGCAGGTAGAACATGAACGAAGGAAACTGAAAAAGAGTCATGGAGACTTTTCTCTAAGTATTGAATATTCACAAGCTGACTCTGGATCACAAAAGGTTCTCTCCATTTCAAAGGTTTGAACAAACATGCATACATAATGTTTATGCCACCCATGTTACCAAAAGTAGCTTGCAATCATTCAATAAAAATGCTACATAAAATAATAAACAGTGATCTTAAATTTAAAATTAGTTAAAATTAAATTGACCAAGAGGAAGAGGAAGGGAGCAAGGTGAAGAGGAAGCAAAGTGGGGTGTTATCCATTGGCCACCTACAGAATGATATGCCGTTATTGGGGTCACAAGTCAGTTGACAGAGCTATATCTTCAAGCTCTTTCGGAAAGCCAAAAAGATGGATGCAGATTCACCTTGGGGAGCACAATGTTCTCCAGGAGCCAAAGTTGAAAAGGTTCTTTGTCTGGACCCTGTAATCCCAAATTCCTTGGTGACGGGATCTGATGTATACCCCTTCTGCCAGCATGGATGGGGCAGGTTAGTCCCATTGGGTGACACAGTTCCTCAGATATTCTGGATCCATGCTATGAAGAGCTTGCATATTTTATTATCAGAAGTTGCACTTAAAATCATCCACTATTTCCTTCCCTTCCCATTATATTTAACTAGGGCTCAGCAGTTAAAGACGCTGAGCTTGTCATCTGGAAAGCTGACTGTCCGGGTTCGAGTCCCGAGCATCACATGACAGGGTAAGCTTCCATTACTTGCCCCAGCTCTTGTCCTATTAGCAGTATGAAAGCATATAAAGGCACGCAGGTAAATAGATACCACTTTGGTGGGAAAGTGTATGCTGGCCATATGACCAGAGAAATGTCTTCGGACAAAGCTAGCTCCCTCAGCTAAGGAATGGGTTTGAGCACTGCCCCCAAGACTCAGAAACAACTGGACTAGTGAATATAAAGAAGAAACCTTATATTTAATTAAAGTTTATAATTGTTAGATTGAACTTCAATCAATGGGAGAAAATCTAAACTGTATAAATAGTTTTCTCTTCCTAAATAGTAGACTTCTTAAAGGTGAGCATCTGACTGAGTTTTCTCTCTCCTTTCTCCCTAGAAAGAAACCCAGGTTCTCCAAAAGCAACTGGCAGAGTTACAAAAACAGGTGTGTGATTTATAATTGGAATACACTCTTAGAACTGCTTTTCTTATCTTCCATTGTTACAGAGCTGCACCTCCACAGTAACTGCATTTTCAAAGACTCACAATAATTTTTGTAAATGATCTTAAAGGACACTTTAGAGAATCCTTTTGGCAAAACAAACAACAGTTTGGGACATTTTGTCCTCAAAATCATTTTGTACTCTAATTTTTCAAAAAAAAATTCAAAATATTTTTATCCATGTCATTTGAATAATTCAGTTTTTGCTGTTGAATACATTGTTCTAAATGCACAGTGCATTGTTATGAAAATTGTTATTTATGCACCATCAACTTAGTGTTGATTATTAGTGATCACATAACATTTTCTCAGAATTTATTAGTAATATTAGATACAGCTATAGCACTTAAGACTTATTTGCTGCTTCACAGTGCTTTATGTGCCTTCTAAGCGGTTTACAGAGTCAGCATATTGCCCCCAACAATCTGGGTCATTTTACTGACCTCAGAAGGATGGAAGGCTCAGTCAACCTTGAGTTGATGAGAATTGAATTCCTAGAGTGAGCAGTGAGTTAGCCTGCAATTCTCCATTCTAACCACTCCGCCACCATGACTTAGATATGTTAAATAATAACTCCAACAGTTTTACTTTACATAAGATACTTGTTCATTGAGTTGAAAACTAGAAGTTCTTCAGAGAGAAATAATTCATTAGTCTTTGATGTAATTTGTTGTTTTAGGTTTTTGTTCTACAATCACAGCTATCAGTAGAACGGAAACAGAAGCAGAGTTATATCATCAACTGTACGAAAACAAACCAAGAGCTTTCAGATTTACATCAAGAGCTTGTAAACTCTTTAGCTGCTGTGGCTAGGAAACCTGAGGCAACCGTTTTGGAATCAGAGACTCGCAAGCTTGATGAAACCTTGAACAACAGCTTTACATTGAAAGTTGTAGGCTCAGACTGTGTCTTATCTGGAAAACATCTACCAAGCTCAACACCCAAAAGTGTTCATCAGAAACCCACAAGGTAGCATAAAAGTGGCAAAAGCAAGAAATTATAGAGGCTCCAGCACAAGCAAGAGTTTAAAAAGTTGTTGATATGATGGATCCTTCTGTATTCAGCTAGCCTTGATTTCCATGGTCTATCTGCCAATTTTGATCCTTCAGAGCATAATTCCAGATTCTTTGGAATCAGTGAAAAGATTAGAAAGATCATCTCAATACAGCCTAAGAAAAAACAAAAGTAGTTGAAAGGCTGTGTATTAAGTGGCTGAGGATACGCAATGCGAAAATCTTTGGACATAACAAAATTCAAAGCCAGTGTATGAGAACTAAACAAAGAAATGACTCCTTGCAACCATTTCTGATAAGAAGAATGAAAGTTCATTCCAGGAAATGAGCCATGAAAAAACTACATTCATTGAAAAGATTTCCCGCTTTGTTTTGTATAAACAAATGGGACACTACTTGATCAGAGAGCAGAATCTCAATCTAAACAGTCATTTTGGTTTAATTATCTTATTGATAGAGATATCATTTCCTAAACAGCAATTTGGTGTAAGATATATCTAGAGGGTTTTTGTAACATTGTACTAGACATTTTTTTTAAATAAAAAAACATTTTTATTTTTCCTTTCTTTGTTCAAATATTTCATACGAAGCTTTTCTGCTTTTTTCAGATTGTGGTATATATGTAAATAGATGTAAAAAATGGCTATGCATACATTTTATCTAAGAACTTCTGGAGGTTTATATTGACAAGGAATATATGACACCTTACCATTGTAATTAAAAAAGAATATAAAAATAAGTAAAAATAATTAATTTAGTTCTTGAGTTCTCAGATATCCCCTGGAACTACAGTGGTACTTTTTTACTAACTTCTAGAAGGCCAATGCTGTACTGAAGGTACTAAGTTAAAAGTTACAACTAAGAAGTAATATCTGCAAAACTGACACCTTTACCTCATAAAACTTAAGAAATGACCAAAAAAAGTTAGGAGTGATGAGACAGATGGGTTTCTGCAACACAGAATTGTTCCTGAAAGTACAGTAGCTATACCAACTCATAATGGAGTTTGAATTAAAATCAGGAAGTAAAAAAAGGTTGATGACCTAATAGAAAGGAGGAATTACCACTGGCATTTTGGAGAGAAAGAAAAAAGATGGCTAATGAAGCCAAGATGCATTTAGGCAGTTTACATATTGAAAATTTACTAATTCTAGACACAGAATTCTTTATTGGCCAAGTGTGAAGAATTTCTTACAAGAAATTTGTCTTGGTGCATATGCTCTTGGTGTACATAAAAGAAAAGATACATTTCTCAAGAGTTACAACACTTAATAAGAGGTACAACACTTAATAGTCATAGGGTACAATAAGCAATCAAATCATACTAGGAAACAGTCGATATAAATCATAAGGATACAAATCAAAAGGTTGGAGTGAATTTAAGTCCACTACAGAGTTCCAGGGAAGTTCCTGGGAAGGATGCATGAAGAAGCAATGTACATCATATGTTTATACTCCCAGCAAGGTCAGGCAGGGTATGAAGCTCATCCTAGCTGTCCAGTTAAAGGAAGGAAATCCATATATTGTGTAGAAGCTATATAGCAGATGCTGGGGGCAGATGACCACTTTAGTGACAATGGTAAAGATAACCATCCATAACCTAAAAGAAATCAACAGTACACCGAAAACAGACAAGTGATTGACTGTAGTACTGGATGATGGGCTCTTTAAGTTAGATGGCACTCGGCATACTACTGAGGAAAAGCAGAGATTCTTTTGGATTATTAAAGGGTATTTATGACATGGCTAGATACAAGCCTCAGAACTTCTGGTTACTAATGCTGCCAGACAAGAAAATAAAATCCTAAATTGTTAAGGGAATCACAGTAGGAACATGGAATGTAAGAAGCATAAACATGGAGAAGTTCAACAATGAAATATAATTTTAATCAACTACATATTGATATCTTAGGCATCAGTGAATTGAGCAAAACAATAGCATTCTTCTCATAGGCAGGATATAGCAAAGACAGCACTGGAGTACAATCCCTGATTCTCTTTCAGCTCGATAAGTATCTCCTGCTATTTTCAATAACTAGAGGATAATAGTAACCATAGAAGTTCCTCTTCCCTTTTTTGCTAATTGATCATTACAACTGTGAAATTAAAATATCAAAGATTAGTGGCGAGCAAAAGCCCATTTTAAAAAAAATGTTGAAAAGCTGCATAAAATTAAAATTTATAAATTACAATTTTGCTGTTAGATCTGCATGGGAAAATAGAGTTTACAGACATTTACCGAAATATGAACTGAGGTCAAAACGTGTATTTCTCAGTTTCAGGTTTAATTCCCAGTGAGGTATATATAAAATGTCACTGAAACTTGAATAATTACTGCATATTTGTATTAACTTTTATAGTTAGGACCTAATTAGCCCTGGAATAATTTATTTTATACTTCAAATTGCTCACTTCCCAAATGGACTAATTCAGAAGGGAAATAAAAGTAAAACTGTTCCCATATTCTTTAGATAAGAAATGCAGAAGTTCATTTTAAATATTTCTTTTTTTTTTCAAAGAGCACTTTATAAAATCCTGGATTTTGTACAAAAGTTTACTACCGCATCCTGCAGATATTCCATAATACTCTAATATGATATTTCCCTAATAATAATTCTCTCTTTCCATACCCACATTAAGTATTTCTAATTTTCTGAGATTCTAGAAACAGCCCTTGGTTGGTTGGTTATTTCTTCATTATATTCTATGCCATCACTTTCTGCAACTAGTGGACAATAGTTGCAAATTGTCTGTTCTCAATAATCCTTTGCTTCTCTATGATTAGAGAACTTCAACTACACAGCACACATCTAAAGGCTAGGTCCCACTGGCCGATGGACGCAAAACGTATGCATAAAGGACACAGAGGATGAGCAAAATTTCAGGGGTGGCTCCATCCGTTGTCATCTGCTCCAAAAAGTGGCAAAAATTTGCATAAACAGAACGGAATAGAACGGAAAAGAACGGACGTGGGTAGTATGTAGTGGGGATGTTAAACGGATGTTCATAGGAAGCCTAGAGGATGTATATCGGATGCAAACCGTTCACTGCGCATCCTTTCTATTTCCATGCTACTAATGATGTATAGACGTTCCGTGTACCTTTTGTTTCCTCCCTCTTTCCGTTTTCAGCTGCAGCGGATGTGAGTTGCGAGGATACCCAGAGGATGCAGAGAGGATACAGCGGACGTTTAACGGATGATAAATGGACATAGAACGTTTGTTGCTCGTATGTCACGGATTTACATAGTACACAGCGGAAAGTTCATCCGTTCACAAAGTTTTGTGCAGCTCAAAACTTCTTGTGCGGATGAAATCGCAGTGGATGGATGCTTGATGGATAGAGCATATGAAACACGGATGCACTGAGTACACAACGGATGCATAGCGTTTTCCAATGGATGCCAAGCTTTTTTTAATGTTTTACATCCTCTTTGCATCCATTAGTGCAGTGGGACAGGGACTTTAGTAACTGAACTGGGTATTTCAGGGACCAGATGACCACCACTGTAAATGTCCCTGGGGGCTGCTTGAGTTGCAAATGGAAGATCCTCAAAGGAAAAAAACCAACCCTTCATACAAGTGGAGTTGTAATGACCTGTTGATGTAATGACCTGTTGATGTAATGACCTTGAAGTTGATGTAA
>BLBF01000041.1:3266200-3398829 GCA_015471245.1 Laticauda colubrina
GTGGGATAATACCCGAAGGAAGCTAAACAGCACATATATATATATGTATAAAATATAAAAATAAATTGGCGGAATGATTAGAAAGAAGGTAGTTTATAACCATCCTGAAGGTTCATTCGAACTCCATGTCTAAACATCTGAACGTTAGAAACAAAACGATGTCGCGTTTCCATACACACACACTTAGACCCAGGTTAGACAAAAGATTCGCCGTTGTGCAACCCAAGACGTCATTTTACTTCAGCTCCTCAAAAAAAAAATAGCTCCATTTTGGCGACGGGAAAGAAACACCCACCGAAATCAGGCTTTCCACTCTGAGAGAAAGCCAGTCCCTGTCGCCACCCCCTAGATAACTGGTAGAGGGCGGGGCGAGGGCCGGAAGTTCGTCGTGTCTTCTGTTTCGTGGGTGGGGGGAGTGTCCATCATGGAGTCGGTCTGGAGGCTGAAGCGGTTCGATGCCTTCCCCAAGACGCTGGAAGATTTTCGGGTGAAGACCTGTGGCGGCGCTTGCGGTGAGGGACCGCCGGCTGCCCGAGGACTACAGGACTCAAAGGGCTGCGGTTGGGAGGGACACAAGCGGGGTCCCTCTCGGGGAGATCCTTGCTAGTTTAAAGCGGTCCTAAGTTGAGGCATCGTGTTTGTTGCACATGCAGACAGATAGGATCAGCATAGTGTTTCATGTGTGAACTAAAAAGAGTTTGACGCATTTGTTTCCTTTTGGTCTTGGGGATTGTTTGTGAAGTTGGACCTTCGCAGGTTTGGTGATCGGGAGCGAAATTGTGATATTGAAAAGTATAGATAGAGGCTGAACTTAATGTGATTTTTCTCCTGTGTTCTGTTCTCACACCTAACGTTTTCTCAATGCCTGCAACAGCATCAATTCCGAAGGCAATATGTTTTGTTATATTTGCATTGAAAGGGTATGTGAGGACATCGTTTAAAGAAAAGCCAGCCTAGGCAATTAGTGCTTCCATTTTTTAAAAAAGCAAATTAATCTTTAAGAATGCACAGAATAGCCGGAATTGTAAAGTGATTCTTGGTACAGCTTTGGTACCACTTGCTGGTAAGAAATCTAAATGTATTTTTGTGGCAATCTAATAAACTGTTGACTCTCTTGAGAAATAAAATCAGACTCTCTAAACCATATCATTCATTATACTTTCTCCAGTCTAGCACAGTATGGTAGATTAGATTTGTTTTTAACTTCGATCTTTCAGCCTTTGCCAGATGGTCTGTGTCATTTAATGCTCAGTAAAAATCCAACAAAATACTCAATAGAAGACATATTTTGTTGGATATGGACTCAATAGGACTGATAAAAGGAGTCAAATTATTTTATAATGGCTCTTTACCATTGCTTATTTTAAAGTACAGTAATCTATACTCTTTTAAAGTAACAAAGATGAGATAAAGAATCAGAATTGATCTTACAGAGATAATGAATGGATGCTTTTTGGTGATTCCATTGCTTATTTAAAATTTAAATGTTCTGAAATATAACATCTCAAAACTATTTTAAATCTGTTAAAATATATATGAAGCAATATATAACCTCTTTTAGAAATATTCCTTTTTTGCTATGTATGTAGCACTTGCCATAATTTGTTTTTCACTTGTATTGATCCAAGTGTTTTATGTATTTGTCAGATAGTGCTTCTGAATCTTTTGCTGCCCCAGGATTCAGCACCACTCCTTTAAATATGTGTTTACAGCGAGGTATCAATAGTAGAAGTTTTAATTACAGCAGCTTTCTGGAATCTGGAAAAATGATATATATGCATCCCTTTTTAACCATCCCTTTGAAAATGAAAATTGATTGCTGCTGATGGAAATGTTCAGCCCTGTCTTTTGGGACTTCTTTGAGGCTCAGAATACATTCACCAGTCTGGAGATCAAAAGTCAATAAGATGAAGGGAGACTTTAAAGAAAGCTTGCATTGTTCCTTGAAAAAATCTTCCATGGAGAATGAACCCTTTGCATGCAAAAATTATAATAATATCTTATAAATAATCATATAAAGATATATATTCTTTTGTATAACTTTTAAAAATTATGGCGAGAATAATGGCTGGTTGTTTAGCATATGATTATTTAACAATTTATTATTGAAGAGAAATGATATTACCTAATATTTTATTTTTTCACTTTTTTAAAGGTCTTGAAAACTAAGATTTTTCCCTGGTTTTTTTTTATTTTCTTGGTGTAGTAAAAGCATTGCACCATATTGCATCTGAATAACACAAACATGTTTGTTTTACCAAATGATCCTACATTAGGAAGTTTCATCAGGCAATTACTTTTCCACATGCAGCTGCAGTGCACTATATATATTTCACATGTTTTTGCATACGTTTTTTTCTATGAATATAATATTTGTATATAAAAAGTTTCATACAAGGAATTATTTTTATGTATACAACAAAAGTCAATCAAGTGATACAGTACTGCAGTCCAAGACTAGTTAGTTTAATTATTTCTTGGGTTGATTTATCATTCCAAAATTTAATATTGATTCAAAACTTTATTAAAAAGCTTTCAGAGGTGTGTATGTTTGGGGAGAGGTAGTCTGCTGATTTGTTATACCTAAAGCAGCTGTTATGTTGTCCTAAGCCAGTGCTTATTACAGCTACATTTTTATGGACTCGAATTCAAGGGTGTCAAACTGGCGGCCTACAGATTGGATGTGTTACATGCAGGCCACACCCTGCAAGTGGGAACCCCGTTGTGAAACATCACGTGACAGCAACATGATGTGGCTAGTTTGACACCTATGGACTAGATGGATACCTTTATATTTTAAATAAAAATATGGTATTGAATCCTTCTCTCTCAACAAGGAGTTCCACAGAGGCTGATTGGTTTCCGGAGAAATCTTCAAATGTTTATAGTACTAGGCATTTTAACTGGAGGCAGTAGATGATCTGCAAAGGGCCTAGCCAGTTGCTCCATATGATTCCCTCCATGATTTCTTGAGTAAGCCAAACATGCTTCTAGTGTTATTTCCTTAAAAGGTATATGCATTTTCATTTCCTGTTGGGGAAGCCATAGTGAGGCTCCCTCTTGACCCATATATTTATAGCACATACAGAAATATACAAAAATTGTTAGGGAGGTGATGATGATTTACAACCCCAAATCACTTAGAGTGAATTAGGTAGCCATTTAAATTTTCTTGAATAAATAAAAAAATGTTTAAATTTGTATGCTGTTCAACTCTCCATGATTTTGGGTAGCTCACTTCACAACAAAGAAGTTACCAAATAGCATCAGTAACATATAAATGGTTGTTGTTTGGTGATAGATCCAAATGTTTTTTGATGCAGAGCACTTCAGGCTCAGTTCCTGGTATTTCTGTAGAAAGATCTGTTTAAAACTATAGAACAATTGTCAGTATAGAATAGATAGATCATTGATCTGTCCAATACTTCATAGCTTCTATGCTCAAATGTTAATCCGGTGATAGCTGTATGAGTTTTAAGATCTGACAACATATAACTTCTTTCTTATACAGTGACTGTAATCAGTGGACTCATCATGTTCTTCCTGTTCTTCTCAGAGCTCCAGTACTATCTTACAAAGGAGGTAAATGAGTCTGTTTCTTTCTAACTTGTCCTAGGATGCACATGTTTTAGATATGACCAAATGGGTTCAAAGTTTCCTACTTGCCCTATGAAATCTAGGCAGCTATGGGCCAATTATTGTCTTTCAGGCTAATTTATCCTACAAGATGCCTCGAAAGTTAAAAGATAGATCAAATGCACCATTCTGAAAGTGGAGTAAAAAAGCAAATTTTGCTTTTATAGTCCATTTTGAAGACTTATACAAGCAGAAAGTATACATTTAATAAAGTATTTTAAAACATAGCTTTATAGTTAATGTTAAAATTGGTCTATTTGCATTATACATTTTATTAAAATTAATAAAGTTTGAAGCTATTCTCCCATTGCATTTTTTTTGCTTGCCTCTTTTGCACTCATCTTATCAAAGGACATGTTACTTCAGATTTCTGTCTTCTACCTTAATATGATTGCTGTGCCTCAGAAGGAGTTTCCTTTTCCTGATAACAGATGTCTTGAAACAAGCAATAAAAATTGTGTGTCTCTTACTCAGTATACTGTAGTGTATTCCAGCTGAATTCCTTACCTTATTAACTTCAAGATATATTGGCCTACAGCTCTGAGTAGTCCAGAATATTGGCTCTGCTGACTGGTCTTTATGGGAGTAATTGTCCAAAATCAATTTCTTTGCTTTAGATTTCCAAAATCCACAATTAATCCTCTTTAGTTCTTTGAATATGAGATGCTTAAAAGCAAGGTTGTTTTCAAACCACTGAAGCAAATTTAAAAAAAAAACTCCTGATGAATTTTTGAATTGAATTTATTTGTTTATTTATTCAATTTTAATATGACAGAAAATATCAGAAATCCCTTTTGGGTGTCACCTTTATTATATTCTCATGGAGTCTGGCTTAACATTACCCCATCAAATCAGGTAGGAGGCCATAAAGATTGTAGGATTGTCCTCACTAAATAAAGCAGTCATGTGATACCATGTTAAGCAATGACAATCTTGGTTGCCAAGCCTAACCCAAGGACTACCTGTATTCTTTTAAAAAAAATATATATTTTCAAAGAAAAACAAGTAATGCTGATAGAAACAGGCATTCAAAAGAAAACAGAAGGAAGAGAAGAGGAGACAACCAGTATGAGCAAGAAAATTTGAGTGATAACCAACAAATCTAAAATATATGGCTAATATGTTCTAATAAATAATGCATTTATATTTAAAATATGTGAGCCAGTTACTCCTTGAAAACTTTGGAAGGTGTAGTAAAACAATAAAATATAACATAAAATGGTAGCATTGAAATCGTGGAAAAACAATCATATTTCGAGTCTGCTTCTAAACTGAAATAAAGAACAAACTTCCTTTAAATCTGGTGATAATTTGTTCACTAATGTGGGCCTTGTCATGGAGAAATCTGAATTGATGCTTGATGTCAAATATATCCCATTGAGTCCCACTGATTTAAGAGGGCACTAAAATGTATGGGAAAAAGTGATCCTATAAGTAGCTTGGGTCTAAGTTACAAATTATTTTTTGATTGTTTATTTTCTTTATCTTTAGATTCATCCAGAATTATATGTCGATAAATCAAGGGGAGATAAGCTACGGATAAATATAGACATTGCTTTTCCACATATGCCATGTGCTTGTGAGTAAAGGGTATTAAATTTTGCTTTTTAGTTTTGAAATGATGGAAAGTGGATAATTCTTGGCCTTACATCGTATTTTATAATATTTAATTAATCTTAGGAACATGTGTCTGGAACCTCTGCAAAGTAAAGTAAGATTTTACTTAAAATTAAAAGTAAAATCTTAAAATTAAAAATAAAAAGCCAGTTCAGTCCTAGACTGCTTTAACAGGGATAAAACCAAGATCACATGAAATGTTAATACTACTTTATAATGCCTTGTTATTATACCACACTTGCATCCAGTTTACATTGCTATGATAACAAAGATTGAGACTCTAAAATGGCAGAGAAGAACAACAGAGTTCTAGGCTGCATAAACAGAGGGATAGAATCAAAATCATGTGAAGTGTTAATACCACTTTATAATACTTTGGTAAGGCCACGCTTGAATACTGCATCCAGTTTTGGTCACCATGATTTAAAAAGATGTTGAGACTCTAGAAAAAGTGCAGAGAAGAGCAACAAAGATGATGACTAGGATATGATTAACATATGAGGAACATTTGCTGGAATGTCCCAAGTTTTAGTTTCGTTCTAGTCCACCAAAAAGGTTATTTAACATGCTAGCAGCGTTCCAATTTCTCAGGGCCTGCCACAAAGAAGAGGGAATCAAGCTATTTCCCTGAAACACCAGAAGGCAGCAGAACAAGAAGCAATGAATGGAAACTAATCAAGAAGAGAACCATCCTAGAACTAAAAAGAAATTTCCAAACAGTTAGAGCAGTTAATCAATTAGAATAATTTGTCTCCAGAAATTGTGGGTGTTCCAAAACTGGAAGATTTTAAGAAGAGATTGCACAGCCATTTTTCTGAAATGGTATAGGGTTTCTGCCAGAGTAGGGAGTTGGATTAGAAGACTTCCAAGATCCCTTCCAACTCTGTTATTCTGTTAAGATGGATGCTGATTACAATGTGGTAGTACTGAAGTGGTAAAAGAAACTACTACTCTTAAGGGTTCAGACATAAACAATAGTTAGATATAAGTAAATGTTATTTAACCTGTGGCATGCATCTTTTCTTGATTTTCAGCAGCTGTTATGTTTTAGTATTGATTCAGAATTCTTCCCTTAGATCTTAGCTAGCATGATTATGGATCTACATTGATTTTTGATTATCTAGTCTTCTAATTGCTATAGTTTACAACTTCAGGGTTGTAAACCCTGAAAACTTCAGGGTTCTCAAAATTAATGGCTCAATAGATATTTGGTGTACTATAATTATCTCACAAGAAATCAGTTTGGAATGGTCTGTGTTTGTTACTTACAGATTTAAGCATTGATGCAATGGATGTGGCCGGAGAGCAACAATTAGATGTTGAACATAATCTCTTCAAACAACGCTTGGATAAAGATGGCAAGCATGTGACTCCAGAAGCAGAAAGACATGGTAGAATAGATATACTGTTCCAGTGTGGGAGCAGTATTGCAGACGAGATGGTAACACTGGGTTTAGTTTCATGACATCTGATTTTAAGGGTATAAAAGTGACAGACTGGCATAAGTTTTTCTTGTGGCCAGATATTTGGCACAAATAATAGAGATGGACCAGTATTAAGAGCTGTGGTGGTGCAGTAGTTAGAATGCAGTACTGCACGATAATTCTACTGACTGCAAATTGCCAGCAATTTGGCAGTTTGATTTTCACCGGCTCAAGGTTGACTCAGCTTTCCATCCTTCCGAGGTCGGTAAAATGAGGACCCAGATTGTTGGGGGCAATATGATGACTCGACTGCTTAGAGGGCTGTGAAGCATTGTGAAGCAGTATATAAGTCTTAAGTGCTATTGCTATTAACGATGTTTGAGTATGCACTATACTGATATTGTCAGGATATTAGCCGTACATTACTTTTACAGGTTTTATGTCTTTATTTCAGAATTAGGAAAAGAAGAGGAACTATTCTTTGATCCAAATTCATTAGATCCTGAACGTTGTGAAAGCTGTTATGGAGCAGAATCTGAGGATATGAAGTATGTTTTACTTTTCTTTTTATCACTTGGAAGCAAGAAAATTATTTGGGGAGGGAGCTGCATAGCTACATAATTTTCTGAACTTAAGAAAAATTAAGCTTGTGGTTGTTTGTAATTTCATTGATATTCTTCCATGTTTTCTTTCCTAAAACATACAGTTTTCTGCGCTTTTCATTGTTAATAGAGGGTAGGAAATGGATTTCAGTCAACTTTTTTTTCCAGTAATAGTAGACAGATTGAACCTGAAATTAGTGGAAGTTTCAGCCACTTAATTTGGGTTAGGATTGAATCACTGGTTTCATTCCAGGGTAAACTCTTATAAGGTCCCAGGTAGGATTACAAACTGTGCAATAATAGTTTTGCCTGAAACAAAGCTGTTGAGTGGAAGTCTTTTATTGCATTATTTTCTTAGGATGGTTATTCCACGTATTTGTAGTATGCACAAATTGTTGTTTGCAAAATTAATTCACCATGCTTGTGCTGTCTCCCAAATGTTTTCAGCCTCTGTGCACCCTATTTTTGGCCTGTTACAGGTGGCAGGGATCGGAACGGGCCAAAAATGGGGTGCGCAGAGGCAGAAAACGGGATGCAGAGACTGAAAATGGGATGTGCGGAGGCAGCAATAGGCAATATTAATCCCCGCAGCCGGAAAGAGCTGATGGTCAGGAGGCTGATCCAACCGACAATCAGCTGCTTGTGCTAATCAAGCTGTGCTAAAGCTGACCAGGCTGTTTGCTGTCAGGAAGCAAATTGCTGGGAGGCAGAGGCAGATTTTTTTTCTTGTTTTCCTCCCCAAAAGCTAGGTGGGTGTTATACTTAGGAACATTTTATAGTTGGAAAAATACGGTAATTCCTCATCTGGAGAAGAAAAATAATCTATTCTCTCTGCTTGCCATAGGATTCTAAGCTATATTGCTCCTCAGACAATCAGCAAAGTGTGTTAGACCTTTGAAATGCTTTCTACTGAGCCAGGAATAATAAAGAAATTCCACACTACCCAAACTCATTGTCATGTGGCTCTTCCTATAATATTTAATTGGATCCTCAGGCCAATCAATCAAAAGTCTGTGTACTATAAGTTATTTCAGCATATATTTGCTTCTATAACCTACTTTAGAAAGCAAATATATGCTGAAATAACTTATGGTACACAGAGTATACTATGTACAGAGTACACACAGAGTATGTGTATTGATGTCATATTTTCTGTCTCCAATTTTTACCCAAGTACAGGTAGTCTCAACTTACATCAGTTCATTTAATGACCATTCAAAGTTATAATATCACTGACATGACTGCTTTCTCACTTATGACCATTGCAGCATCCCTATGGTCACATGATCAAAATTCAGACACTTGGCAGTTGACTCATATTTATGATGGTTGCAGTATCCCGGAGTCCCCTTTTGAGACCTTCTGACAAGCAAAGTCAATGGGAAAGCCAGATTAACTTAACAACCATGTTACTGACTTAACAACTGCAGTAATTCACTTAACAACTGTGGCAGGAAAGGTTGTAAAATAGAGCAAAGCTCCCTTAACAAATGTCCTGCTTAACAACAGAAATGTTGGGCTCAATTGTGATCGTAAGCTGAGGACTAATCTGTATACTGTGGTGGCTCTCTTAACTTTCTCTGTCTCTCCCAGTTTTCATACGCTTTGGAAATCATCTTTTTGAAAAGACATCTAGCAGTCTTATCTAACAGCCTCCGTGGTGCAGTGGTTAGAGTGCAGCCAGCTGCCTATAATTTGGCAATTCAAATCCCACCAGACTCAAGGTTGATTCAGTCTTCCATCCGGCCGAGGTCGATAAAATGAGGGCCCAAATTGTTGGAGGCAATATGTTGACTCTGTAAACTGCTTAGAGAGAGCTGTAAAGCATTATAAAGCGGTATAGAAGTCTAAGTACTATTGCTCTTACTTTCAGTTCATATAGGACTATGAACTTTCTGGGGGAAAAAACTGACAATCATAATTTTCAGGCTTTGTAATGCTGCTGTATGTGATAGCAGCAAACTTATCATAAACTTTTTTTTCTATTTTTAATGAATGTTGTGCATGTCATTTTTTGGCAGATGTTGCAATACTTGTGATGATGTGAGGGAAGCATACAGGCGTCGAGGGTGGGCCTTCAAGAATCCAGATACTATAGAGCAATGCAAGAGAGAAGGATTTAGCGAGAAAATGCAGGAGCAAAAAAATGAGGGATGTAAAGTGTATGGATTTTTAGAAGTCAATAAAGTAAGTGTGGCATTTTTTATCATCATTCTTCATTGGCATTTCACTCAGTATAAAAAGTTGATCGTGCTAAGTAGAAGTTTAGGTAGTCCTCAACTTATAACAGTTCATTTAGTGACCATTCGAAGTTACAGCAACATTTTCAAAAGTGACTTATGACCATTTTTCACACTTATGACTGTTGCAGCATCCCATGGTCACATGATCAAAATTTAAATGCTTAGCAACTGATCATATTTATGACGGTTGCTATTTCCTAGGGTCATGTGATAACCTGTTGCCATCTTCTGACAAGTAAAGTCAAGCCAGATGCACTTAACAACTAAGCGTGACTTGGACAGAACATCACATATCTTTAACCTTTCAAACTTTCACTATGAAATAATTATTTACTATTCAATAGAATGGACTGTTTCTGAGTATGTGCTCTTTAGTAAGAACGGCATTGAGTTTAAACTTAGTTAGGCATGTTTGAGGCAGTGCCTCTTTTCAGTGTGCAGTTCAGTAAACAATTTGCTTTTAAAATGAAGATGCATGAGGGCTATATATGACTGATATATTGAACTTTTTTGTCAAGTTGAATTTAGCTTTTGTTTACAAATGAAAAGAATTTATATATGGCTTTATTTAAAATATTAGAAGCATCTGTTCAGATTCCATTTCAGGCAAAGGTATGTGTGCTCCTTTTAAATATTCAAACAAGAGAGATTGTCTTAATTTAAAAAGACACATTTTTCAAAGATGCTCTTGTTTGGTATAGAGAACTATATGATTGAATGAAATCTGAATTTCTCTTACAGGTAGCTGGCAATTTTCACTTCGCACCAGGAAAAAGCTTTCAACAGTCTCATGTTCATGGTAAAGTAACTTATGCATTGAATATCTTACAAACTTCCCTGCCCCCTCCTTCAAATTTTAGGATACATTAATTGATTGATGATGCTTACATATTATCAGTCCAGTTACTGCACAGTAGTTGTTGTGAATTCTAGCAGTATAAGTAATATATAATTCCTGAGTGTAGAAGAACTGGCAAGAGGAAATATTTCAAAAGTACTGTTTTCATAAGAAAAAGATTATATAATATCCAAGGTGTTCCCTCTCCCTCCCTCCCTCTCTCTCTCTCTCTCTCTCTCTCTCTCTCTCTCTCTCTCTCTCTCTCCACACACGCATACCACATATACAAATAGTTTCTTATTACAGGAAATGCTATAAGTACAATTTTAAAGGCATTCAGGTGATATGACCATCTGTTTCCTTTTGCAGGACTGATTTAATAAAATATGTTTCCAATATATAAAAATAAAATGTCAGCATACATGACATTCAGTACACTTTAGATCAAATAAATGTTGGATATTTGAGACTAAAAAATTCATATGTAATTTAAAACAACAAACATTAGGTTTGTGATTTAAAGATTTTCAGATGCTCAACAATTTTATTACAGCTGTGGCATTATACTATATTACAAAAATGATGTGCTATTTCCTTTTCTTATATGGCTCTTGAGACTTTGTACATGAACCTGTAGATCTCTTTGATTGGATTGTGAGCTAAAACTGAATAAATAAGCTAATCCTCTTCAAAGGGAAGAAACTTGCAAATTTATTGAACAATCTATGCATAATGATTTCTTGAAAGTTGAGTCAAATTCTGTATTGGCTAATCTCCATTATAGTTTTGCATTCCTGTGTGGAAAGTTTCTTTGGCAGTACCTTATTCATTTTTCTGATGTTTGACATAGTTAATTCCAATTGCCTGCGAAAGGTACAAGATCTCGGTCAAAAGTATTTAGTATTTTTTCTCGAAAAAGAATTAAGTCAAAATATACTGAGTAGGATAGCACCTCTGTAAATCTGTTATTTATTATCTGTTACATGCAGTCCTAACTGAATTAGGTAATGTTCAAACATTTGGAAATATGCATGCATGCTGTTGAAATTAAAGTTGTTGATTTATTTTATTTGTTAATTCTGTACTGTCTATAATAAAAGGGGCTAATTTCTCCTGTTAAGGCTTGGTAATACTTAAGGAATTGACCAAAGTGAGAATGATATTAGATGGAACATTTTTTGGTTCAAGGATCTGAGAATGAGCATTATATGGCTCAGATGTTTCATTAAAATATTGACATTGTTTGACGACAATTCTGTTCTTAAAAAACAATTTTCCCTGAACATTTGGAAGGTATACTACTACGGTACTTAACCTTTCTAATCCATTGAATCACACAAATTTTCTTATAGAAGTTATATGTGAAGTAATAAGGCCCCCTTCAAACTTTCAGTAGAAAATATATATCAAAGGCACAGATATAACACCATTGCAGTTAGCAAAGTTAGCAAACATGGTTTTGAAAAAGACAGGATTTATAATAAACAATGATTTAAGGTAAACATTGTAGAAGCATCAACATTATCAGTTATAACTCCTCACTCTGAATTATGTTACAAGAGAAATAATATCAAAAGTAAATGATGCTTATCATTCATAGAATTGGCAGGTTTGTTCCATCAGCCTAATTCCCAATATCAAATCAAATCTTTAAAAATGAAGCAAGTATTTTAATTTTTATGTTGGTATGATTAGTTTGGTAGGGCCTGGCTGTTATGCTTTGTAGGCTTTGTGTTTTTATACTGCATTTAAAATTGAAATTGGGCTGATTTGTTTGTGCATGTTTTTAGTACCTTGCTAATGTTCAATGTCAGAGTGCAAGTTTAGATGCAGGTTCTATCAGCTTGTTTATTGAAACACAGTAGTGCTTTTCTTCCTTTTTTTCTTTTGATGTTGCAGTGTAATAAAGTTATTTATTTAAAAACAAGTGGTCTGGTGGTTAAGTAGGCCAAAGTGACGATGGGGATGATGTTAATTTATACTCTTGGTGCTGGTAGTTATACAGCAACAATCCACTGATTTTTATGTTTTTCTTTTGCTATGGAACAGAAAGAGAGAATTTTCTTGCATGCCCCAGTAATGGTTACTTCACCCTTCCAGACCTCTAGCATTAGCAAGATAATACTGTATTGACTGACCAAAAAAAATCACATTTGAGCGTTTTCTTTTTTCTTTTTGCTGTGGGAAAGAGAAAAGCTATTTATACTTTATCATGAGTTGACGATAGGCATCTTAGTACAAGTAATGCCCATCAATTGCCTTATTTGAGAACATTTTAAGCTTTAAAATGATTGGCAGTTTAGTGTTGGATGATTATTCTTCCTCAAGTTAGATGGCGTGCTACTGAGGAAGAGCAAGAGTTATTTTTGCCACTTTGCATTTGTAATACAATTAAATCAAAGCCCTTGGGATAGTTGCTGATGCTGCCATGTAGGAAAAGAACATCTGAAACAACAAAGAGAAAATTACAGTGGGAAACGTGGAAACACCCTGACATTTCAATGTTTGGTGAATCGAATTGACTGAAATTGGACACTTTCAATCAGATGGTTTAATTAATCAATTAATTAATTAAATGCTGCCCATTTTGCTATCCAAGCGGCTCTGGGCAGTTTACGATATAGTACGATTATACTATTTAGTGTTCAGAATACAAATAAAGAAGTAATGGCCTTGTTTTCAACTCAGGAAAAATATAGCAAATATCATCCTCAACTACAATGCAGCCAGTATCTAAATAATATCAATTGCATTTTGCAGACAACCCTTTAATATAACAGTTAGGCAGACACTGATGTAGAAGGAGGGGCTGACAAGTTTCATAGTCAAATTCAATGTGAAATTGACCAAAAATGCAAGCAAGTTGTGTTGTGTTTAGACCCAGGAATGCCAATGTTGGAAATACTAGCTAGCCAAATATTCTCAGGAACAGAAGTTAAACAGGAGAACCATTTTTCAGTTTTTGCCACTTCAATGATTTCTTCATTACATCATATCGATGTAAGGAAGTGGAAGTGCTCAATTTTAACAGCAAAGGTGTGGCTAGAAGCTTTGCAACAAATCATGAACTCCTCGGGTGCAAATTCTAAGTCAAGATAAACCAGAAGAATAAAGTCAAACAATTTCCAAAATATGTTCTGGAGCGTATACCCACTGTTTTCAAGGAGAACATCAGGAATCACTTTGAAATCCTGAACCTCATTTACAGGGAACCAAAAGAACTCTGAAATAAAATCAAGGAAGCTTCCAACCTCAAACTGATATGCTGAAGCAGATGAAAGATGGAAGGAATGTACTACAATTCTGAACAGCAATGATGCCAATATCCTAGATACCTATTTACAACAACAACTTGATAGCACAATAAAAAAATCTGTATGAAACACAGCCAACTTGAAATGTTCCAGTGGAGCAGGGGTTGCCAGAGAGAAGAAGGAAGGAGTCAAGCTATTTTCCAAAGCATCTGAGGGCAGGACAAGAAGCAATGATAGAAACTAATCAAGGAGAGAAGCAATTTAGAACTGAGGAAAAATTTCCTGACAGGAACAATTTGCCTACAGAAGTTGTGAATGCTGTAGCGCTGGAAATTTTAAAGAAAAGAATGGATAACCATTTGAAATGGTATAAGGTTTCCTGCAGGGAGTTGGACTAGAAGACCTCCAAGGATCCTTCCAACTCTGTTATTCTAGCAATTCTGAATGGGCTTGTTTTAAGTGCATTCTATTCTATAGATCATTGAATGATCAGTTTCATACATATTTTGTATGATCAGTTTCATACATGTTTTAAAAACACATGTTTAAAGTACCTTATGCTTTGCACAGAGCTATGTACTATTTTTCAACTAAGCACTGATAGAAATTCCTACTATCAATAGTGCAGTTCTATCATAGTCTCTGCATGTATACACAGTTTTTATGTTTGCTACTGCATAATGTGAGAAACAATAATTTTGAAAATAAAACATTATTTATGATTTTCCAAATGTAGCTTCAGTTAGATATCACCTCTGCATTTCATCTTCCTGCTTAGTTGGGCACATTCTTCTATATTGCCTTGATCAAATCCTTAGGAGTGTTTATGTTACAGTAATGTTTCAGGAGTTTAGTTGCTAAGTGGATATCTAAATATTCCTTTATATTTCTTTAAAACCCTTGGCATTAAAGAGGAATTTGTATGTATTTGGTAGAACCTGTTAAATAAAGAGCCCACCTTCTGAAGTAAATAATTTACAGAATAATTACAACTAAGTTGGGATAAATTCATGGAAGTTTTTTTTTCTTTATATTTTTTTTCTGAATGAGTTGAGGCATCAGAATAGGCATACTTTTAACAGTAAAAAGATTGTGAAATTGCTGAGGATAAGACAACTGGAGGTCACAGTGGAAAATTTAAAAAGATTTATGTGTGCATTTACTGTTGAAGAGCTTTTTATTTAATTTTATTATTTAAATTGCTTAAGTTTAAGCTATTTTAAGCTTAATTTAAGCTATTTCGGTTTAAGAGTGTATCATGATCTTTACTTGGAAATGCTGATTCTTAAACATTCAATTTTTAGATTTTTTTTAAAAATGCATAATTGTCTGATACAAAAAAGGCTTGCTCCAGTAACTTTATGTGTTGTCTGTCTTTTGCAGTTCATGATCTTCAGAGTTATGGACTTGACAATGTAAGTTCCCTAAGAGAACTTGTATCTGAGTTTTCTATTTACATTGGAAGGGTTAAGAGATCTACCAGCTGTGCACATGTAGATAATTTGTCATCTATTAGTGTGGCATCTGTAGAGAATAACAACATTACAACTATAGGAGTAATAAAATTATTATATTTAAAATTGTTGTAGAGTTCATTATGCAATGCATTCATTTAAAAAAAATCCCTCTCCCCTTTTGCTGGAATTGTTGTCCTCTTTGATAGAGGATGTAGATCACTGAGCACAAACAACCTATCTCTTTTTTAAGGGCTGCTGTTCCCAGGAGGGAGTACAGATGTATAATTGCGGGGTGGTGGGGGAGAAGAGAGGTGCACTGCTTCTGCCCTCGGGTAATGTACACACAGGAACACAAAGGAAACAGTGTTAGCAGTTCTGACCTGGCATAAACTGGCACAGGTGCTAAATACTTGTTGTTCCAATCCACAAAGACAGAAGCCTGTAAAATGCATGTATGTATCTAGGCACTAGCTGGGAATAGATGAATAACAAGAGTCATATTTCATCCATGATACAAAATGGTACCTACATTGTGAATGGTCCCCAGCCTGTTCCATCCGTGCTATTTCTGCAACTCCTTGATATTTTGGGGCTTTGTTTCTTTGCTTGTTTCAGATAAACATAACACATATTATCAGGCATCTTTCATTTGGGAAGGATTATCCAGGTCTTGTGAACCCACTTGATGGAACCGTTGTCACAGCTCATCAAGGTATTGGTTTGAAGCAGCCTTTCAATCTAAACTGGTAAATAAAGGTGACAACCAGCACAACTTTTGTTTACTTTTTGTTGGGTAATTAAGTAAAATAGATTTGGCTAAACTAATCATTTTAATTATAAAATGTAGTTTGATAACTTTTCAGCAGAATCATAAAAATGCAACGTTGCCTGTCTTTTTCTACTTCAGACTAAGGCATATATGCCTTATGGGACCGTATCCTTTCTTCTTTCTCCATGTTTTCATTAGCTGTGTGAATAGAGTTAGGCATTAATGGATATCCCCTAATTGCATGGTCTTCTTTATATTATCATCTTTTAATTTCTCCTTCAATTTGTCTGAACGGGACAGCAACAAAAAGAGAGTGGTTTGTTAATCTTACTGGGTACTTTAAGGAAGGACTCGTGGACTCAACCTCTCACTTTATACTCTCTTCATCTATTAACTTGGTTTTATTAATTGCAGATCCAAGTTATAATAATAAAAAATAATTTTATGATTGAAAGCCTGCTGAAATTCATAAAATTCCACCCCTAAAATGAATGGTGCTAATCTGTTTTAAATTCTTACTGAATCCTAATCAATGTTTTAAAATTTTTGAAGTTTTAAAATTTCTTGAAGTTTTCTCCATAAATCCAGCTTTTTACTTTTTGACAGTTGTGTGCAATTACAAGCCACTTCCTACTCTGAAAAACACTTTGAGATCTGTGCAGAACACAGAATGTTCCAGAAATTAACAACACTGTTTGCACATCTCTAGTTTTTAGATGTCCATAGTAGGTGGCAGCACCTACAAATCTTGGTTTATCTGAGGAAAGATAAGCAAGGTCATACCTGATCAATACTTGGGTGGGACACTATAAAAAACTCAGGATTATTAACTGAGAAGTCTTAAAACATCCAGGAAGAAGGTGGCTACTACATAATCCTACATAATCCTACATAATCATCAGGAATCTATGTTAATCATTACAGTAATTCTGGAGGAAAACTTGGAATTTTTTCCTCAGGCAGCAATGTCATAAGTTGTGTGATAGTCTTTTTTGATATTGAGTAGAGTTTCACAAGCTGTGTGAATGGGAAGATAAGTTCCTGGTGGATTTCATGCCCAAATCTATTAATGCTTACCAAACTACTGGTTGAGTTCTACTCATCAATTTTGGTTACTTACTTTTGGTTACTTCTGGTTCCTTGACATGAGCTAGTCTGTGCATGAGGGAACTGGGTGCTCCAGCCCAGAAAAATGTTTCAGGTTGTTTGAGTCCTTGTATGGAACAATGGGTTTTGCTCTTTTTTGTTCCAGATACAGTGGCCCAGAATGCATTTTCCAGTTAGAAATGGTTTGAGAAGGAAAAGGGTATAAGTCACTCTTGGTTTTTTATGCCAATAATATATGTGGACATCCCTGGCAGTGAGAGATTTCCTTTGCAGTGGGATATACAAACACTGATGACAATTGTGGTTGTTGCAGGAAAGGATTGTGCCCTGTAAAATCACTTTGGGATATTTTCTAATTTTATTTCAGTCTGAAGTTGAAACAACCAAGTGATTTTTTTTCCTGCTGAACTACATATAATCCAAAACAATCCAGCAGAGTCATTGGACACCATGCAATATTTGTACTGGGTTCAAAACACAGCATATTGTCTGTTTCACCAATTATGATTTTATTTTATCTTTTAGCTTCAATGATGTTTCAGTATTTCGTAAAAGTAGTCCCCACAGTGTACATGAAAGTTGATGGTGAGGTAAGAGCTGAATATTGTCTTTTCTTTAAATAGTTTTGTTTAAATTTGGTTAAATTCAACATTAGATGAATCATCCTTTATTCAGATTCTATTATTGTTTTCTCTTCCTTTTACATAACCCCCAAATCTGCTGTGAGAACTGCAGGTGGAGAGGTTACAGGATGAAGGAGAGTTCAGATTTTCAGCAGAATCCTTTCAGGGGGAAAAGTAATCTGCTATATTTAATTGGGTGTGAAGAGATAGCGTTCATAAATACAAGATAGAAAAAATTGCAAGCAATTCTATATATTTTGTTATTAAGCCATGAATAGCAGGCCTAGGATATTCCAAAATATAAATCACAGAAATTCTAGAATTTTTGAAAGGAGACAGTTGGATTGCAGGTTACTGTTACTATGGTTGCAGTCTCCTTGCATACATAAAAGAGAAATGAATGATATGTACTTAAGAATGCTTCAACCTGAAGGATACACAAGGCCATACTCAGCTGCATTTTTCTTTTTCTTTTCTTCAGTTTGGATGATGCCTGACCCTAATCAACTATTTTAACATTTTTGTAGATGGTGAGGACAAATCAATTTTCAGTAACAAGGCATGAAAAAATAGCCAATGGACTAATTGGCGATCAAGGCCTACCTGGTGTGTTTGTACTATATGAGCTTTCTCCTATGATGGTGAAATTAACAGAGAAGCACAGGTAAGAGAGTCAGATTTCAGCAAGGCATTTGATAAAGTAGACCACAACCTACTTCTTAGTAAGCTAGAAAAAAGTGGAATAGATAGCACCACCACTAGGTGGATTCGCAACTGGCTGGCAAACCGTACTCAGTGAGTAGTCCTTAATGAGTCTAAGTCTACATGGAGGGAATAAGCAGTGGGTTGCCACAGGGTTCCGTCTTAGGCCAGTACTCTTCAATATCCATTTATGACTTAGATGAGGGAATAGAAGGGGAACTTATCAAATTTGCAGATGATACTAAGCTGGCAGGAATAGCTAACACCCAAGAAGATAGGCTCAAGATCCAGATGGATCTTGACAGACTAGAACACTGGGCCATATCTAATAAAATGAAATTCAATATAGAGAAAAGTAAAGTAAAGTCCTACACTTAGGCAAAAAGAACCAAAAGTGCACATACAGATTGGGTGAAACCAGGCTCAATAGCAGTAACTGTGAGAGGGATCTTGGAGTCTTAGTGAACAACCAGCTAAATAGGAGCTAGCAGTGTGCAGCCGCCACCAAAAAAGCTAATGCAATCCTAAATTGTATTAACAGAGGGATACAGTCAAGAACAAGGGAAATACTAATACCACTCTATAAAGCCTTAGTAAGACCATACCTAGAGTACTGCATCCAGTTTTGTTCACCACATTATAAAAAAGATGTTGAGACTAGAAAAAATACAGAGAAGAGCAACCAGGATGATTGGAGGCTAAAACATACAACGAACGGTTGCAGGAATTGGGCTTGCCTAGTCTGGTGAAGAGAAGGACCAGGGAAGCATGATAGCGGTCTTCCAATATTTGAGGGGCTGCCACAGGGAGGAAGGGGTCAAGCTATTTTCTAAAGCTCCTGTAGGCTAGACAAGGAATAATGGATGGAAACTGAACAAGGAGAGATTTAACCTGGAAACAAGGAGAAACTTTCTTTAAAAAAAAAAACGCTTTATTGATTACAAAACCAAAATATCAAACAAACACAACACACAGAAGAAGAAAGAAAAGAAATAGAAAAAAAGTAAATGATTAAAAAACTAACAATTCTACTATTGACAGTCTATGGTTCCTTGTTTGTTATCAATATCGGTGATACATTCACAAATACTTCTTATTGCAAATATATAATTATGATTTACATTTTACGTTATTTACTAATATACTTTCTATTTTTGTTCTATCCAATCATACCAGCATTCCCAGCTTCTATAATATTCTGATGTTTCTTTTTCCTTAAGTGCTAAGGTTTACTTGTCCATCTCTGCACAGGCTGTTATCTTCTGTATAACCATCTCCTCTGTTGGAATATCTACCTGTTTCCAACACTGTGCAAAGGTTATTCTGGGTGCAGTAAGAATATGCAGTATTATATATTTAACATTTTTAGGAATTTGTCTATTAAATATCCCCAGTAGGAAGAATTCTGGTTTTAATTCAATTTGCTCCGCCGTTATTTCCTCTAACTATTTTTTTTTTTATGCCAGTATCTTTGGGCTTCAGTGCGGGACCACCACATGTGAAAGAATGTTCCCTGTTTCTTTTTACATTTCCAGCAATTCGGATTCATGTTAGGAGACATTTTCGCTATTCTCAAGGGCGAAAGATGCCATCTATAAAACATTTTATAGCCATTTTCTTTATATGCTGCTGATCTTGTAATTTTATTATTCCTTGTCCAAACCTTTTCCATTCTAATAATGTAATGCTACGTCCTATGTTTCTGCTCCAAGCTATCATGTTGCCTTTGACTACTTCTTCTAATTCTGTCTCTAGTAAATAATTATAAAATTTAGTTATATTTTTTTTATCTAGACCTAATAAAATTTTATCTATTTGTTGTGCCTTAGAATAAATTCCAAATTTTTTCTTATCCTGGCTATATCTCTTTTGAATTTGCAAGTAAGCCCACCGGTCTACTTGTAGTCCCTGTTCTTGGAGATCTAAGGAGAAACTTTCTGACAGTGAGAACAATCAACCAATGGAACAGAAGTTGCCCTCTGAAGTTGTGGGAGCTTCATCACTTGAGACTTTCAAGAAGAGATTGGACTGCAATTTGTTAGAAATGGTATAGGGTCTCCTGCTTGGGCAGAGGGTTGGACTAGATGACCTACAAGGTCCTTTCCAACTCTGATTGTCTGTGTCTGAGTCTCAACATTAGCTTGAGTGTGAAGCAAAAAAACCATTTTCCCCAAATGAAATCTCATTTAACGTGTCTATAGAAGCCATGTTTCAAGTGAAATGTTTGATGTGTAGATAGTTTTTGGAAGACACTCTTGAAAATCAACAGATCCAAATTGATCTGACTGTCTGGCTTTTGTCTGCCTATAAATGCAATCATAAATATAATTAATGAAATGGCTTTAATAAAACAGTTCTATCACTGATTTCAGTTTTTCCCTTCAGAATGTAAATATATATTAATGTTTTTTTCCAAATCCAGGTCCTTTACACATTTTCTCACAGGTGTCTGTGCCATTATTGGAGGAGTGTTTACAGGTAACAGGATTTTTGTTTAAATAGTTTTATATTCATTTTGAAACTGAAATTAGTCAATGTTTTGATCAATACATCATACTTTCAGGGCATTTTCAAATCAGTTCTGGTGTTATTTAAAAGGTTTGCCATAATGAATGGAAATAAAATGAGAAATAGGGAAAATTTGGCAGTTGATATTATTAATGAGTAATATTTATGGCTTTTACTTACTATACAACTTTTGAAAAAGTATAACTCCTGATTGATTCAACAAGATTACATTCACATGGTTATGAATGTATTATACCATAAGAATAGAATTTGGAAAGAATGCCAGCGGAGTTCTTTTTATTTTGGGGCAATATTGCAGGTTTTATTACTTTTCCATATGAGCTAATTAAACTTCCCTTTTTCCTCTTTTCAGTTGCAGGACTCATTGATTCTTTGATCTATCATTCAGCTCGAGCCATTCAGAAGAAAATTGAACTTGGAAAAACTTCATAGATTAATGTCTACAAACCTTCCTAAAAGACTTGAAGAAATGAAAAATAACCCTAACATCAATGTCCAATATGAATGTGCCAAGTGAAGATAATTGGAACTTTGAGAAGAGACTGACATTCCAGTCCTGGGACAAGTAAAACAGGGATTAAATTTAAACATCGATGTTTGTGGCTGTTAAAACATTTTAACATTATATTCAAATATAATGTTAATATTTTAATATTCACATTAATCTGTTGGCATATATTTCAGTTTCTATATTCCAAAAGAAAGTGTCATCCAGAATATAGTCTACAAGAACTTCTATATGTCTAAAACTAGTTATTTCTAATTTAATTTGTATTTCGTGATACTGTAAATTGTGTGGTTGGAATAAATTCTCAGGAAAATGTTTTACTAAAGTGATGTGATAAGTTACTTTTTTAAAGCTTGTTTATGTAGTATCAAGAGTTGTTATATCCAAAAATATTCCTTATGGCATCCATTTTCCCCTCTTCATTGGTATGTAATACTTTAATTCTAACCACAGTCTGCAATAGGTCACATGTTCTTCATCTTTGGGTTTTATTTTCTAAATTTGATTAGAATATTTTGCAATACAGTGTGAAATTATTGGTTCCTGTCTCACACCTATTTTCCCAATGTCTCATATATTAGCAGTTTCTCATTCTTCATCTCACTGTCCAGCTGATGGAAATATCCTGTTATTAATCATTGTGATGATTGATCAGGTAAGATGATTGTTTATGATAATGTGATCATGATGACCTATTGAATTTATCCCTACTCTAGGCATATTTGGAACCTAATATACAAATAGTTTCTTCACTGGCTTCCATTGCATCTTGGGGGTATATATCAACTGTACCACTATGGCACTTTACTCTTCATGACGTTAACTTAAATATCTATAGCCATGTAACTGAATTTTTGCTGTTTTATTGATCACAACATTTATGTGTTATCTTTTTGAGACCAGCAGTGGGTAAAGTGCAGCACCAAATGACATTTGGGGTTGATAATCTATCAGTAGCTAGGAATCATACTGACGTTTTGTGAAATGATGAGAGTCATATTGGATTAAAGAATAATACAAACTGAGCAGGAACAGCTAGTCAGGATTTTCCAGGTTTTGGGAATTAGGTTAAATATTGTGTGGAGAGGGAGTTTCCCTGCTTAAAACCCATCAGAGCAGTTGGAGGGGGTCACTTAAGTAGGGTTGGGTGCAGTGGTGGGATTTACATTTTTTTTAATACCAGTTCTGTGGGTGTGGCTTGGTGGGCGTGGCAGGGGAAGGATGCTGTAAAATCTCATCCGAGGTGGTATTTGCCAGTTCTTTGAACTACTCAAAATTTCTGCTATTGGTTCTCCAGAACTGATCAGAACCTCCTGAATACCACCTCTGGTTGGGTGCGAATCTTATCCTTTGTTTATTTACTCGTCTCTAATTGGAGCAGCATAAAAATATTCAGATAATAGTGTATTTTTTGCCCAATGCAATAGATTTATCCTTCGTTTCAGTTTTACTTCACAGAGAAAAAGTTTATCACGCAATATGTCTGATCATGGGAATGGTCATGCCAACAAAAATTGATCTAGTGTCATAGAAAACTGTGTTATGAACCAAATCTTTGCTTACTTAGCTTACCATTGTTTAAATAAAAGTTTTAGGTAAAAAAAATGTGAATTTCCCCATTTTTGCTAATATTAATCTTATATGTTTTGATATTGGGTCTACAATTGATGAAGCTAATATAGAGTTGCCAATTAATGTATTAGACATTCCTAAATAATGGCTGTTGTAATATATATCTAGAATCACTCCAAATAGCAAGATGTATATACATTTAATAAACATATTTCCAGCAATCATTTCAAATAAAATTAAAATAATAATCATTTCAAGTAATATTCAAATAATATTAAAAATCTGGATAATTTATTGAGAACTTTATTTACAAATTATGATGGAGGGAAGGAGAAACACCAAATGAGTTATCAGAAAGCTATTTTTCAAATTCAAAGATATATTTCACATTCAAACACCTGTTCTGAAAATAATCAGAAATATGTTTCTTTTGATGCTACTTTTGGTGCTCCAATTTCTTCTGGTGTGAAAAACACAGTAAATCTGAATTGTTCTATCTATCGTTTCATACTCAGAGAATGGAGCAAAATTTGAAGCCAGTATCAAATAGTGTTTACAGTCTCTATTGTTCTAAAATGCATATATTCAGAAAATATATTGCTCATATTTTTAATATTTGGTGCATGAAACAAACAGAAATGTCTCCTCTTCTTGTGTTTTATTCTAGTTTTACTTTTCTTTGAACCCAGAACAGAGGTAATTTTAAAAAATCTGAATGTGAAGACCTGTAAGACTAAGATATTTTTGGGAGGCATTATATCCCTATTTCAATCTAATTCAGGAAGTTTAGACACATAGTGTAAAGTATCAACTATTTATAGAATACCAATTTGCCTTCAGTTGCCAGCCTTTCAATGAGTTGTAGCTCAAAAGTGCCATTGTGTACTCCAGACTTGAGAAAGGCTCCTGCATTACGATTGTCTTCCCAGTAGTGGTGCCAATTCCCTTTGCTGTCTGCACCAAAGCCAAAGACAGAAACCTACCAAAGCAAGAGAAGCAAGTGAGAAAACAATGTCTGCAAAATACTTAAATGTTGCACATCTACTGAAGAGACCAGACATCTAATCTCTGTTATATGTTTTGAATTACACTTCTCCCAGGTCCCTGTTATTGCCATCCTGGATGGAAGAGATGGCATTGAAATACAAAACATCAAAAATACTGTTTTAGGTTGCCTGCCACATGATAATCAATTGCATTACATAAATGCCAGAGTTATATAATTTATATCCCTCCTCAAATGTTGCTTTTACTTTATGTTTTAGAAAGTTATGTATGGGTTTTGCAAAGTGGAAGGTGAAGCAAGTAAGTAAAATATAACTCATGTTGAATAGTAGGTTGAATTTGGTTTTTTGTCATAGTTTTTCATTTTGGTGATTAAAGTACAAAGTGTCCTGTAAAATATCAATATTTGCCACATGTAGTCTGCCATTTAGTAGCTTCCCAATTGCCATTTGGCAGCTTCCCAGCAAGATTTTTATTACTAAATAAATCGTAAAGAGAAATTGTTTTGGGCAGAGGTAAAAGTGGTTAGTGAAGCAATAGGAACTTCAGCTCAGAACCCATTTACAACATGATTCCCAATCTTTCTGGCTCTGCAGATTGGGGCCTAAGGTGTCGGTGGTGGTGGTGGGGAATGGTTCCACACAAGCAGCAGGAGAATGGGTAGCTCTGTTGGAGCTTTGTGTACTCAAAGGGTGGCCCGCTGCTTGTGTGGCCTGGTTCCAATAGGCTGCAGTCCAGTATGGTGCCACAGCCCAGGGATTGGGAACCCCTGATTTACAGAGAGAAGAGGAATGGGTTTTTTGGGTGCACTTACCCGTGTGCAAGTATGAATGGCAAAAATCAGTGTAATCAACCCAGTGGAAGGATACTTTCCATGATGCTGTGTCCATTTGTCTTGGATATATTTCAGGAAACCAGGGTGAATTATTAAAATCTAAGAAGAAAATTTGATAAAACAAGATTCACCCAGATTGATATAAATCCTTCCTCAAATTGGTCCATCTATTATAAAAATAACTTCAGAGCAAGAAAAGTCCTTGATGTTCCCTAGGACTTAAAATGGAATGGATGATTCCCTCTCCCTGGACACATCAGATCTTATGTGCAATTATTCCATGGCTTCAGGGCCACGGTACCACAAAATACCATACCTGACTGTAGTCTGGAACAAGAACAGTTCATATTCCTAAGAGATTCCTAGTCTGAACCTCTCTAGTACAAGTTTGCTTTGACTGTTAAGAATGTGTGTAGTGGCCTCCATAACCATTTTCCTTCTACCTCCTGTATTTTATTATTTAGTAAGGAATATTACCAGCTTGAAATATGATTTAATACATAAGATAAACATAAAACAATACATTTATTTATGAAGTTGGGACTCCAATGGTGATTATTTTTAATCCACAAAAATAAAAATATAATAATAAATGCATTGTTGCTTTTTAATTTACACCTTACCTTGTTTTTGTTGGCTTTAATAAATCGTTTAACTCTTTTGTACGTTCTGAGAAAGGAATGGAAGAATCTTTACCATTCAACGTCATTTAATTTTCTTTTAATCAATATTATAGACATTGTAGAAAGATAACTATATTAGTCTATGGTAGCCCCAAATCAGGAGACTTCTGATTTTAAACATTATTTTATTTTTGTTCCTCTGGTTGATAGATTAAAATCCATTTATGGAAAACCGGTTTCATGGGAAATTTCTTTAATAAGTGATAATGACAAATAAATATCTGATATAGTGAGAACTGTGTTTGCCATTTAAGAATGGAAACATGCTTGATATTCTGAAAGTGCTAGGAATGCTTGATAGCATATTACTATGCTCAGTCTTCTATATGCAATTACTTAAGAAGGATACTTACTGCTTGATATCTCCTGTTGAAAGGGCACTGGCCAACCATTTGAGATCCAGAGGTTTGAAAGGGACTAGTACAAGATGCACATTAGGATGGAGATTCATAGCACTCTCTGGGTACATGAAATGGTGTGTGGTTCGTGTCCCAACATCTTCCTCAAAACCTGTAACCTGTGCAGTGTTCATTCTTTGAGAATATTTAAAAAAAAACAATCAGAATTTTCTTATTCAAGATGCCTAGGTCACACACATGAAAAAAGAATTGTTACTTAAACTTACTAAGTACAAAACCTGTATCTAAGTCACAGATCCAGATAAAATTAGTGGATATCCCAACTCCACAAAGAAGGAAAATGTCATGATATGTCATGTGATGGCAACATGACACCGTGAGTTTGACACCCATGCAATAGAGTCTTACAATAACCAGTTATAATACCTGATCACAGCAGCAACATATTAGATTCCTGATTGCAAACTTAGGATCATTTATCAGGATAAATGTTTTAACAAATCAGAGATAGGTGCTGAGTTCATAGCTCTACATATTCAAAACACTGCCTTTGAATCAAATCAAACATGGCATAAATATCCCAATTCCGTATCATTTTAAGGCAGTCAGACTAGTTAATGTAATAATAAAAAAACAAAGAAATAAAAAAATATCACTCCTGGGAGAGGTCTAACACCAATCTGTTGTGATGTCTTTGGAATCTAGTTTGAGGGCTACAGATCTCTCATTCTTTGTGTATATGCTGTGTTGTTCTACCTACTTACCTCATCACAAACTTGTGAGAATCTATCTTCTCTCCATATTTAGAGCCCCTCAGCCTTCCAGAGTTTCCTACCACAGCACAAGTTCCACAATGAACAACATCCTGAACTCTAGCAGTGGGTGACAGATAGTTTACCATCTTCTGAATTTGGCTGCCATCTTTTGATCTTTGTAGCTTCTGATGGAACAAAGCAAAGCATTAGAAGCAGGGTGCAGAAACTTCCAATAACACCTGCCCAAGAAATGTACTTGGGGGAAGAAATACAGACCCTTTGGATATCTCTGAACGACACTGGTCAATACTGATTTCAAAAATGGGTCCTATATAGGAGATTGACTGAAAAACCATCACTATTTCTTTCACAAACACAGAAGGTACAGCTGTGTAGCCTCAATGCACTAGAGCATTTTTTGGGTAAAAGGACTGATGACTATGTGACTGTTTTAGATTTGCATGATAAACAGAACCAAAAACCAACCAGTCACATTCTAGTCTAACAAGTTATATAAATATTACTTTTCTGAAATGTATAGTTTCAGAATTGCATTAAGCAGCTCAAAATACTGAGTCAATTTATGATAAGGTAGAAACAAATTATTGATCATTTCTCATTGCAATACTGATCTTTTCATACTAAATGGATTTATCCTTTCTTAACCATGATTTATTAGTTTAGGGTTATTATAAATTTGTAATGATTAATGACATAGAAAGAGAAATATTAAATATACAGAAAGAAACATTTCAGTAAATATGTCCAGCTAATTTCTATATTCATTAGATAAAATCAAAATTAATTTTTAATGTAGCTCACCACACATCAAACACCTAAATAGTCCTAAATAGAAAAAAAATGTTCTGTACCTTAGATACATAAGACATGAGAACAGAGTTGAAAGGTTACTAGAAACCAAAGGACAGCTTGAAAATTTCAAAGTAGCTGACTTGGATTATGTACATTATGGAGAGGGAGGCTGTGGCCCTCTACAAATTGTTCAGCCTAACTCCCATATTCCTGCTCATTTCATGTTATGTTGATGGAATTCAGATTGAAACAACATTTAGGGAGATTGCTGACAGAACAGCAGTGAATGGTTTCCTCTATAGTTAGGAAACAAAAGCAGGTCTATCTTTCTTTGTCCATCTTGGCAAAAGATAATGCAATCTAGAACTTCAAAAAGAGGAAAGGAAGAGAAGCCAGGTTTTTGACAAGTATTGGAAAAAATCAAGCAAAAGGCAAGTTGAATAAAATGTTTTACATACAGTATATGTAGATCACAAATTCACTGTTTATAGCCCATGTCACACTGCCCAACGGATGCAAAAAGGACACAGCGGACGAGCAAAATGTTCCATCCGTTGTTATCCGCTCTCAAAAGGGGCAAAAATTTGCATAACCAGAGCGGATAACACGGACGCGGGGAGGATGCAGAGCGGATGGAAAATGGATGCGGAACGGAAGCCTAGCGGATGGAAGCGGATGAGAGTGGATGGCACATCCGCAGGGCTTCTGGGGGCCTCAGCAAAGCGGACGCGGAACGGAAAGAGCGGATGCAGAGCGGATGCACAGCGGATGAAGCGGATGCACAGCGGAAGCCTAGAGGATGCACAGCGGAAGCCTAACAGATGCCTGGCGTTAATTGCGCATGCGGGGAGGATGCATTGCATAAGCCCCCCGGATATAAAGGGAAGCAGCTCGCACATGGCCAGCATTCGGAGGAAAGACCTGCTGCAGGATACATTGAGTCCTTGCCTGCCCTGCCTGCATGCCTGCCTGCAAACCTTGCTGCCAGCCTTCCTGCCAGCCTGCCTCCAAGCCTCCTGGCCAGCCTCCCTACCAGCCTTGCTGTCTGCCTGCCTGCCAGCCTTGCTGCCAGCCTGTCTTCCAGCCTCCCTGCCAGCCAGTCTGCCTGCCAGCCTTGCTGCCTGCCTGCCTTGCTGCCTGCCTGCCTACCTGCCTTCCTGCCAGGCTTCCTGCCAGCCTTGGTGCCAGGCTTCCTGCCAGCCTTGGTGCAAGCCTTCCTGCCAGCCTCCCTGCCAGCCTCCCTGCCAGCCAGCAACCCCACAACCATGGGGAAGAAGCGAAAGTCTCAGCAACCTGCCGCCATCCCTGGCAAGAGGGACAGGACCACCCTCCCCCCCCTGTCCCTGACTCTGCTTCTGCTGGGGCTTCTGCTGAAGCTGCTCCTGGCAGTGGTGCTTCTGCTGCGTACTCTGCTGAAGCTGCTGCTGGTCCTGCTGGTCCTGCTCGTGCTCCTGGACTTGCTCATCCTGCTCGTCCTGCTCGTGCTCCTGGTCTTGCTCGTCCTGCTTGTGCTCCTGGTCCTGCTTGTGCTCCTGGTCCTGCTGGTGCTGGTGCTGGTGGGGCTCCTGGTGATAACTCTGCTGCTGCTGATCCTGGTCCTGCTGCTGCTGCTGCTGCTGCTGATGATGATGATCCTGCTGCTGCTGCTGCTGCTGCTGATGATGATGATGCTGATTATGATCCTGCTGGTGGTGATGATGATGATGATGATGATGATGATGATGATGATGATCCTGCTGGTGCTGCTGCTGCTGGTGGTGTGGAGGAGCAGCCCCTACCACCTGGGAGCCCCTCTGATGAGGGCCCATCTGGTCCTGGCAAAGGGAGGAAGAGGCGTATGTGGGGATGGGAGAGGAGGCAATACTTCATTGAGGAGGAACACGAGGATGAGGTGCTGGAGTGGTTGAGGGAGAATGACTATCTGTGGCGGAAGGGACACCGGCTGTACAGGGACACCAAGCGGAAGAAGGCTGCTTGGAGAGAGAGGGCGGAGAGTATGGGTTACACTTCAGAGGTGCTCCTCGGCTGGTGGAAACATATGCACACCTGGTACGGGAAGCTGCACCTGAAGAAATCTGGCCAGGTCACAGTAAAGCTGACAGACAGAAAGACCTATGTCATGGCCAGGTGCAGCTTCCTGGAGGGTAAGATCCGCCACCGAGGAGCACCAGGAGCCCCTCTGTCTACCCTCTCTCTCCGGCAGCCTGCTGCAACCCAGTCCTCTTCCGGCTGAGAGTCAGTCCCTGTCTCCAGGCAGGTTTCTGTGGAGCGTGCCACGGCGGAGAACCCGCAGACAGCTGTTGTCACTGTGGTGGAGCGCATGGAGGACTCCCTGGTGCGGTGGGAGAGAGGAGACATCGAGTCCACCACAGTCGTACCCTCATCCACCACCCCCCAGCTCCGCCTCCACAGAAAGGCAGAGAGCCAGATAGCAGGAGGGGCAGAGCCACACTGTCCTGCTGGAGATCAGGGACACCATCTGCACCAGTATAGATCTCCTCTCTCACCTGGTCAGCACCGACTCCTCATCCTCCAACCGCAAGCCCTTCCTCACCTATGTCAACCAGACCCTCAAGAACATGGAGGAACCCCAGTACCAGGTGGTGAAGGACCGGATCACCGAGCTGCTTCACAACCCTCCAGACCCCTAGGAACCTGCTTCCACCCAGTCCAGGTCTGTTCCTCCACCCCAGGTGATGTCCCTCCCATACCAAGGCTTCCCACAGCCCCTCACCTACCAGGGCTACGGCTACCAGGAGGTCCAGCAGCATAGGCAGCAGCCCTTCCCAGCCCAGGCACAGAGTCATCGGGCGACACCGTTGCCACCAGTTCCACTGATGCCACCGATGCCACCCACGACAATGATGCCACCGACAGCGATGCCACCCACGCCAGTCCTCACCCAGCTGCAGACCAGACAGCCTCACTACACTACTCCTTCCTCCACCCCACAGCCAAGCCCGGCCTCAGTACATCTGTCATCAGTACTGGGGCTGACACCCCATGGCATGGAGGAAGGACCTCTCAGCATCACGGGTCTGAGCCAGCTGTCTGAGAGCTTCCTCAACACACCGTCCCCTGTTGTCTTCTCGGGGCCAGGCACCCCAATGACGATACAGACCAGCACTCCAGCACCACCCACCTCCACAGCACCTGGACCCTTCACCCCTGAGACTGGGCACACCTCCGAGTGACCAATAAGAGTGCCAGAGACTGGGCAGCTGGCTACCTGTGGACTTTATTTGGACACTTGACTTGGGTCATTTTTGTTTTACAGCTTGTTGTTCAATAAAGTTTATCTTTGATTCACACACTTGCTTCATTTCTTTTTTTTGCAATAAAGTCTTGGTGGAAACTTTTAGAAATGGTTTAAGCCTTTGCATGCTTGTGGGATGGGTTAAGATAGCAGTGGGATGGGCAGGGATACCTGTGGTATGGGTAATAGCTGTGGGATGGGCAGGGATACCTTTGGGATTGGTAATAGCTGTGGGATGGGTAGGGATAGCAGTGGGATAGATAAGCCTCCAGTGCAAGCATAGTGGGATTGTATGGTCCACCCTCCCTGGTGCCACACCTATGGCCCTTTATTATCAATAATAATGTAATAATCATCCACACATGTCAACACAAATACAACTCTTTATTAAACGCCCTGTTCATTGTAGGCCCACCCAACATACATGGCCCAATCTCATCAGTGTGATGAGACAGGCTGAAGGAAGCACTCATTAATCATCTATCATCCTGTCTTGCCACTCCACTGCTCCAGCTGGGGAGTTGCACCAGTGTCTCAGGAGGTTGCGCTGCTTCTTCCCTTCACGTGAGGCTCTGTTGGGGCCTTGCACATCCTGAGTGTCTATCAGGTTTCTCCCTTGCCTCCATTCCCCAGGTTCCATGTCCCCATTGCCTTGTTGGAGGTCCACGAGCCTGTTCTGCAAGACTGGATAACGGGTGCGCATGAGATTGTGCAGGATGCAGCAAGCTTCCACGATCCTCCTCACGGTCTCTGGGTGATGCTGCATGGTGGTGAGAAGTACCTGGAACCTGTTGGCCAGGATGCCAAAGACGTTCTCCACCACCTGCCTTGCTCTGGACAGCCTGTAGTTGAAGATCCTCTCTTCACGGGTGAGGTGTCTTGAAGTGTAGGGCTTCATGAGGTAGGTTCTGAGGGAGAAGGCGTCATCCCCCACAATGAAGTAGGGCACATCTTGTGTGTCGTTGGGCAGGGGGTCTGGATCTGGAAAGCCCATGATGAGGTTGCCTTCCAGCCCCTCCTTGAGGTCACTGGCGTTGTATACCTGGGCATCTGAACATGAGCTGCTGCCTGAAGCATCGATGTACATGAACTTGTAGTCAGCATCGACCATGGCAAAGAGGACGATGCTGAAGAAGCCCTTGTAGTTGAAATAAGTGGAGCCTGACTTGGGTGGTGCTTTGCAGGCCATGTGCTTGCCATCGATGGCTCCAACGGTGTAGGGGAAGTTCCACCTCTGGTACCACTGCTCTGCAACTTTCTTCCATCCTTCATCAGTGGAGGGGCACTGGAGGAGCTCCTGCAGGTATTCTTCGATGATGGCCTGCACCACTTCTCTGACCACAATGCTGATGGTGTTGTGTGGCACCCTCCAGCCGTACTGCATGCTCCTATAGGTGGTCCCTGAGGCCAGGTGGCACAGAGTGAGTGCCACCTTGAGCCCAGTTTCCAGGCTGGGCCGGAAGTTGGTGTTTGCCTTGGTCAACCTGGGTGTCAGGCGCTGCACAACTTCGTCAAACATGGCTGGAGGCATCCTCATGAAGTTCTGGAATGCCCGAGTGTCTTCGTTCCTGAGCTCCACCATCAGCTTGTTGTACAGCCCGTACTCTTCTCCCGATCCATCTTCGTACCCAGACGCTTCTTGGCTGCCTCTTTTTCTTCCCGTTGTAGAGTTCACAGAGCCTGTAGATGGCTTCGCACTGTTGCAGAATGATGGTGGCTGCCAAAAGGACTTTGTTACGATCCACGGTGGACATGACTGGATGCTGTGGAAGAGGAAGAGTCAGATGAAGGCTGCAGAGGTCTGCACAGCTAGGTTGCTGGTCTGAAAGTGAGATGCAGGTGAGTTGCTTCCCCTTTTTATAGGCAGTATAGGTGTCCCTTTGCATCCTCTAGGCATCCTCTAGGCATCCTCTAGGCATCCTCTAGACATCCTTAATATCCAAGATAGGTCCCCTCTGCGAACGTTTTTTCCGTTTTAAACGCTTTGTTTCCGTGCTGCATCCGTTCTGCATCTGTTCTGCGTCCGTTCCGCTTCCTCCCTGCATCTGAGCGGATGCGAGTTGCGCGGATGTGGAACGGATGCCTACCGGATATAGCGGATGCGTAGCGGATGCGTAGCGGATGCGTAGCGGATGCATAACGGACGAATTGGATACATTTTCCGTGCAAAAGTTTTGGGCAGCCCAAAACTTTTTGAGCGGATGAAACGTCAATAGACGGATGCTGGACGGATAGAGAGGAAGCAAAATGGAGGCAGCAAGTACATCGTGTTAACCAACGGATGGCAAGCTTTTTTGTCCGTTTTACATCCTCTTTGCATCCGTTGGTGCAATGTGACATGGGCTTATTGGACTTTAGTGCTTTTACTATGCTCAGTCTTAGTTAAAATGAACTCAAAAGAGAAAATGCTAAAATAAGCTTTTACCATTTATTTCCCACTGAACACAAATCTGGACAAGTACTACTTGTCACAACCAACACTTCACTTAGTAGAGAGAATAATTTTTTTTCAATTCTTTTCTCTAAATAGTTATAGCTGTTTAGCTTAGTAATATGATCCAGTACTCACCAGCCACCACTGAAGAACCTCTGGTGGGATATCAGAGTTTTCAAGAGTCAGTAGGCAGTTTACGGAGGCATCAAAGTGGTCACAAAACCAATCCCAACTGCTTAAGCCAATACATTTGTTATGGTAACACATTTCCTCTTTCATTAATGAGTCTTGCAGTAGCTTCTCACCAAGATTTTTGGACAAAGATGAAACAGAAAGAAATATCTTCCAGATGGAAAGTGCAAAGCACAGGGCCAAAACAATCCACAACTTCTTCTTACACATCATTATTCACTCCATCAGTTCAGTTTGAACTCCTAGTTTAGACATCTTTGACAGAAAAGAATTATGCTGGGTGATATAACTGCAGCTAAATCTTTTATTCAGGTATTATTAGATTGTTTTCAAAGTAGATAAGGTCTCACTGTACTGGATGTCTTGCTGTTCAGAACTTCAAGACAAAGAAAAAACAAATTAGATTGTAGTCATTCTGTGAGTAGATACTTATAATGAGATGTCATATCTTCAGAATGCTGCAACATACAAAATGATATGTCAATATTAACCATAGCTCTCAAAGGATTACTACCGGTTCTGCAGAACTGGTCAGTACCTGCTGAATACCACCTCTAGTCATAAGTCACTTTTTCAATGCTGTTGTAACTTTGAATGGTCACTAAATGAACTGTTGTAAGTTGAGGACTACCTGTATTAATTCTCTTTCTGTTTAATCTTTCTGTTATTTATTGTTTCCCTTTAGTAAAGTTTTTTCCACCAAAAACATCTGAATCCAATGTAATTAATAAGAAAGAGTGAATGCTGTCTGGAGTAACATCACAAGTCAAGGGATTGGATCTTTCCAGATGAAGTGATTGGGGAATTTGGGAACCTAACAATTTCTGGGAAATTCCATCTTTGATTCTGAAGACTTATAGTTCCCCCTTCAGAGGTTGTCTACAATTTGGGAGATTTCCTAGACTCGCAGATCCTGCTTAAATGCAGATTGCAAGAGTAGCTGGGAAGGATTTTGCATAGTAACATCTTATGCACAACTTTTTACCCTTCCTGGATTTCAAAATCCTGCCCTAATCATTTCCCGTGTGCAATGCAAGCTATACAGATGCAATCTATACTGCCTTGAGGAATATGAGGAAATTACAGTAGTTGCAGAATGAAAAGTCCCAAGTAGTGTGATCTTTGGAAACTGTGCTGGTTATCAGTTGGCTTTTGATATGATTCAAGGTGTTGATTGTCATGTTTAAGACCATGAATGACTATTTATGGACCTCTTTCTCCTGCATTCATCTGCCTATCAAATCAGATCAAATAGGGTCAACCACCTCCAGATCCCTTTCTAATCACTTGATGGAGTCCTTTTCAATAGCTGTCTTCACTTTTTATAGCTCCCTCCTAGTGGAAATTCAGTCAGTATCATGTCTCCTAGGCTTTAGGAAAACTTGTTGTTTTCCTGTTCAGTCTTGCACAGAAGGAAAGTAATCCATGATTTGAAGGTGAGGTTGCAAACACATGTATTTTTTGATGTTTAGTTTGTTTTTAAAAAATTCCAACTTAAATGTATTTGGGGATTTCTAGGGTAGCATTTATATGTTTATATTTTGAGTAGTTTGGAGAACCAGCAAATACCACCTCTGACTGGCCCCACCCCCATCTATTCTCTGCCTCCTGAGTCCCAGCTGATAGGCTGGGTCTTCTTTTGTTGCCCTGCACAGGAAAACGGAGCTGGAAAACAGGTTAGTGGGATGGGGAGGGAATGGGAATTTTGCAGTATCCTTCCCCTGCCATGCCCACCAAGCCACGCTCACAGAACTGGTAGTAAAAAAAATTTGAATCCCACCACTGCTTATGACCCCATGGTTATGCGATTTACACTCAGATGCTTGACAACTGGTTCATATTTATGACAGTTGCAGTATCCCATGTTCACCTGATCACCTTTTGTGACCTGACAAGCCAGATCAATGGGAAGACTAGATTCATTTAATCAATGTTGTTTCTAATTTAACAACTGTAATGATTCACTGAATAAATGCGGCAAGAAAAGTAGTAAAATGGAGCAAAATTCACTTAACGAATTTCTCACTTAACAACATAAATGTTGGGCTCAATTGTGGTCATAAGTCGAGGACTACTGGTATAGGGTTTTAAACAATACAGTAGGAAAGGGGAAAAAACAAAAGAAATAAGTAAGGATAACCAAGAAAATATATTTTCAGAAATTCAAGAAACATATTTACCTGGGAATCAACTCCACTGAATTCAGTGAAAGTTACAGTTGGGAATATGTGCCAAATTGGATTGCTGTTGATGATGATGTTATCTATTCAGCCATGTCCAATTCTTGGCGATTCTATGGGCCAGGTCTATCCTTGTCATCTGATCTTGCAGTACTTCTTTGAATTATTCTATGCTCTGGCTGGTGTCACCTTTGACAATGACTAACAGCTTATAAATACTCTAAATAAAAGAGGAAGAAAAACCACATAGGAAAAGTGAAGCAAATACCCAGAGAGGCAAAAATTGAAAGAACAAAAGATGGCAAGTTCTGCATTGCTGGCAATGGCTCATCTTGCTTCTGTAAACAGAAGACAAATGTACCTGGCAAGTGGGACAACTGGGTTGGGCAGGGAGGAATGGATATAGATATAGATGAGCAAAGATTTTAATAATTAGTTCTCTCAACATTCATATCTACCGGTTGGGTTTGACATAGTAAAGTAAATCACAATCATTGCTTTACTAATACACAGCTTCTTCACTAAAGCATTAAAGCATGGCTTATCAAGCAATTGAGTAGGTTACACAGGACACTAAACCAAAACTAAGTAAACTATAAATAAACAAAGGGGGAGAAATCAATATCTTGCTAACCTGCAACAATACGTATTTGTCTCCAGAGGGCATTACTACTCTGTGCTCGTATGTTAAGTGCAATGTCTTTCCATGTTGACAAGTCAAATTATTCTTTAAAGCAACAACAGTTTTAACCAATATTAGAGATGCAAGCCTCAACTTGAAGTTCACTCCAGGCTTTGAATAGCACATCAAAGTTCACCCACTGAAAGTGGGTGGAGACATTAGAACTTCAAAGGCTGAAAAGAATGTCTTAACATCTGCAAAATGTAATGTAACATTAACTCCCTCAATTCTTAAAAATGCAAAAGGACGACTGAATTTTGGACCCACACAATTTGAGAAAGCTGTGGGATCACCAAGGGATGCTGGCGGGTAGGCATTTTTCTTGTCTGCATTTCAGTTTTGGTCACTAAACTGAAATATAAATTAATCAGCTGGCATTCAAAAACTTCTGGTAGAGTTTTTAGCACAAGTAGGCAAATTAGTAGGAAATGCAATTGACTGTGGACCAACTGATGAATAATGGGAGATACTTTGTGGTAGGAGTTGTTTCTCTGTTGACCTAAACCTTTTTAAAAAAAAAAAAACCCACATAAGATTTATTTCCATTTTTTCCTAACATGTTCAGTAACAGTCTCTTCTCCTCATCTCCCTCCCCTTCCCTTCCTATCAGTTGGACAATTGCTCTTACAGATTCCCCTTCCCGTTTTCTTCCTCCTGCTGGGAAGAGAAACAGAAATAGATAGTTGTGTCTGTGTACACTTGAGTTACAGAGTACACTCTGTCTGTAGAATGGATTGAATGTGAAAGAGACAGTGTCATCTGCAGGAAATGTTCAAAAATAGTTAAGATGGTAACCATAATGTTGCCATAAAAGCAGACACCACCAGAGAGAAAGAATAACTGGTACATTTTGATGGGAATCAGTTACTGGGATAGCTAACATCCCTCATCTTACACATGGCTAGTTACATTTATTTTAATCAGCAGTTATTTAATATTAGTGAGCAGTTATCCAGGTCCTGTTAGTTTTTACATTCCTCATACAGTTGAAATGAATTAAAAATAAACATTTCACATAAGCACACTTAGATGCATGCAAATGTATTGGGAAGGTGGAATTTTCAAGAACCCAGGAACTTATCTCAGGGCCAAGTCCAAAAGGTAGCTTACGGTCATTCTTTCTCTGAGCCCTTGCTATTTAAGTTCCCTGCTCACAGCTCAGAACAGCTCATAAGGACTTAAGGGCAGCTGCCCATGGGTGAATGCACAACCAAGATACCTGGCTGGATATTATTCTTAGGAACCATTCACTCTCCTCTCAGTTGCCAATGTACATGACCTGGAGGTCTCCCCTTTGATTTGTCCCTTAGGCAGTGGTGGATGCAATCATGTTTTCCCACATTCTCCACCAAACTGTTGTCCCCAAAACTGGGCTCTTGCTTGGTGTCAAAAGTCACAGGAGTCAAGGTGTGGTACAAAATTATACTTTTATTTTGGTACCAAGATATAAGGACCTTGGCTCAAAAGCTAACCAAGGACCGAGATGAGAATTTTACAGCAATTTTTATAGTCAAAGGGTGGTCATATTCAATCCTTTGCCCTTCCCCTAATAATGCACGCATAACAGATAAATATTGATTGGTTATTTGGATTTCATCCCCCTAAACCTTTACACTTATTATGCTAAATAGCTTTTCACTCTAGGTCATGAGTATTTTGCAAAGTATCCTAGCTTCATGTGCCAGCTATGTGGTTTTGAGTTTTTTTCTTATAAGTGACCTATTCTTGTTCTTAATATCCTGGCTAGTGGTTTTCTAACAGGCAAGGTGCTAACTTCTGCCTCATTACGAATGTGCAGCCCCACCCCCTTCCAGGAAGACAGGAAGGAGCAGGCCTGCTTAATTGTCTTTTTTAAGGCAAAGAAATGAAGACAAGAGAAAATGTTTTATCAGAATTCATATTCCTCACTCTCACATTCATTCCATCCATACCTGGGTCCTATCTCCACCTATGACCCTTCCTCTGACCCCGAGGGCCTCCTCTGCACATATGTTCCATCATCTGATCCTTCAGTGTCAAGAGAGGCATGTACAATAAAATTAACAAATTTCAAACATTTGCAGTCATAAAAGTCAGATCCTGCTTTGAATTGTTAAGCATAAATCTTAGGTAAATCCTAGATTTATACAATGCCAGGAAAAGAATCTGTGAATGGATGAGTTCTGGCTAGCATATTAGAATACATTTCAAAGGGGTCATCTTTTTGTTATTTTCCTTACTTTTAACAATGTTACATTTGACACTAAAGGATGAACCAATTTATTATTGTATAACATGTTGTGGATTATAGAATGCTTTGTCAGATACTACAGTGTAACCTCATGAAGTGGAATAAATTAAAGCTTTTGCAAAAATTTCTGTTAGATTTTATAGTGTTATAAATCTTTTCATTAACATAAATTAACAGTAGCACAGCAAAATGCTTTCACAAATCAACCTTTTTAAAAATCTTGCTATCATTTCTATCGCCCCTTGGGGTTTGTATATTTATAATGCAGTGGCCTTTGGCTAAAAGAAAGAACAGTTAAAATTTCTACAGGCAGCTTACAAAGCAAATTAAATTCATATTCTTCCTTTTGCTTGAATGTTCTGTAATGCATTTACAAAGCCTATTAATAATAATGTACATTTAAAAAGCAATTTTCTAGTTTTTCTTTAGCATGAAAGAGAACATATGGCAGTGTGTCCTAAAGCCTAAATAAGCACTTAACAGGGAAAAAGCAAAGAGTCATAATCCCATACTTTCAGTAGTCTGGTCAAATCTATTCATAATAGAATAATTCCAGAAGATTTTTCAGGAAAAACTCAAAATTACATTACAGTACACTAATTAGTGCGCAGCCTGTTAATGAGACAAATTGAAAAAAGGGTTGTAATATACTCACTTGTGCTGTAAGCTGTACTTTCTACATGGAGACCTCATTCCAATAAATAGTATTTTCATTTCTATGAATGTTTAGGCCCTTTCTTGTTTGTTCTCCTTTTCTTAGTTAAAAAAATCTTAATCCCCTCCAGCCATAGGCTACAATTTAAAGGTTCTGGTATTTTAGCTAGAGGAGAAAATTTGCAAAACATAAAGAAATAAAGATTTAACAGTCTAACACCAACCACATTAGGAGGAGAATGCACATTTTCAAAAAGAAAAAAAAAACAGATCGGTGTAAGCAATAAAAGAGGAAATGTGTTTGAAACATACTGTAATTAGAAGTGGTTTCCTGTATCTTTGCAGATATGACACAACCCACAGATGCTCTGTGATTAAGTTGTTGGTTGACCATAACACATTTTGTTATTAATTTGGCAGTGTTATTCCTTTTTTATTTGAGGCCATAAAATTTGGCTACAGTATGAAATATCTGCTCATAATGCTGTTTTTATACTAAATTCTTCAGGGACACCATTCACTGAAGTTTAGTAATGAGGGTTAGTTTTTTCACCATTGTTGATCTTTTGTTGAAATGCTAAGTTTCATTAGGTGACTTTTCAGGGCCTTTCTGGTAAAACAGGCTTTCCATCAGCAGAAAACAATACTCACATACTGTCTCTATTGCCAGATCCTATCCTGCATTGATTGTGAGTTGCTGATGAATGATGTCCTGATTTTGTGTGTGCAATATGTGGTAGCTAAATTGTTTGGTTGAGTCCTTCAGCTTTCTTGCTCTCCCTTTTAAGCATATCACTAACCAGTGAGGAAAACATTATAATAATTCAAAATTATCATTGTCAAATAATAACAAATCAACATATATTCCTCCTAAACTGTAATATTATAAACAATTGTAACATTTAACCAGTGGTGGGATTCAAATTTTTTTACTACTGGTTCTGTAGGCGTGGCTTGGTGGGTGTGGCAGGGGAAGGTTACTGCAAAATCCCCATTCCTTTCCCACCCCACTAACCTGCTTTCCAGCTCCGTTCTCCTGTGTAGGGCAACAAAAGAAGACTCAGCCGATCAGTTGGGACTTGAGAGGCAGGGAATAGATGGGGGGGGGGGGGAGCAGTCAGAGAGGGTGCTTGCCAGTTCTCCAAACTACTCAAAATTTCCACTACCGGTTCTCCAGAACTGGTCAGAATCTTCTGAATACCATCTCTGCGTCTAACAACATCCAAGCAATCAGTTTCATCCACCTCAGATGTATCTCTCATCCCTGTCCCAGTCCCCCAAACAGATTCACTGAAAGTTTTAAAGAGATTGTATAACCATTTGTCTGAAGTTTTGAAGTGGTGTAGGGTTTCCTGCCTAAGCAGGGGGTTTGACGAGAAGACCTTCAATGTCCCTTCCAACTCTTCTCTTCTCTTCTCTTCTCTTCTCTTCTCTTCTCTTCTCTTCTTTTCTCTTCTCTTCTCTTCTCTTCTGTATGGTGAGATATAGTGACTGGTTTAAGGATAAACCAGATTAGTTTTTTTTAAAAAAAACACCTCATACCATTAATTCCTTTGACTTATTATTTTTACTTGCAATCTACACTTTACATAATGTACTGTAATGGGTATGTATGTACATATATACTGTATAACATTTATGTTTCTGACTTTATTAATTTGAATCTTATCTGAGTATTTGCATGTTCACATGTGTACTGCAGGAACATAAGAAATAATAATAACCTTTACTTTTAAGTACAATCTGTAAAAGTAAAAGAAAAACACTGTAAATGATTCTGAAAAAAATCTCTAATGGCACAACCCAGTCAAAATATGACTGTTGAAGAAGGCTCTTGCTGATGTTAATTACTGATAGCAAGGGTTGTTGCCCACACTTTTAGATCTCATGGTAAGCCCTGGTCTCTCTAAAAACAAGTGATGAGATTCAAAAAAAATTACTACCTGTTCTGTGGGCATGGCTTGGTGGGCATGGCATGGCTTGGTGGGTGTGGCAGAGGAACGTTATTGCAAAATCCCATTCCCTCCCTATCCCAGTAACCTGCTTTCCAGCTCTGTTCTCCTGTGCAGGGCAACAAAAGAAGTCCCAGCTGATCAGCTGGGACTCGGGAGGCAGAGAATAGATGGAGGCGCGGCCAGTCAGAGGTGATATTTGCTGGTTTTCCAAACTACTCAAAATTTCCTATTCTGCTTCTCCAGAACTGGTCAGAATCTGCTGAATATCCCCTCTGCTAGAAACTATTCTATAAGTGTTGGCCTCCTCATTATGAAATTCCCTCCTATCCTTGCATTTTGCAGTGAATTGTTGTTGTTAGTCGTGAAGTCATGTCCGAGCCATTGTGACCCTATGGACAACATTCCTCCAGGCCTTCCTCTCCTCTATCATTCCTCACAGTCCATTGAAGCTCACACAGACTGCTTCAGTGACTTCCTCCATCCACCTCATTCTCTGTCACCTCATTCTTCTTTGGCCCTCAACCATTCCCAGCATTAGGCTCTTCTCCAGTGAGTCCTTCCTTCTCATTAGGTGGCCAAAGTATTCATCTTCAGGATCTGGCCTTCTAAAGAGCAGTCAGGGTTGATCTCCTCTAGGACTGACCGCTTTGATCGCCTTGCAGTCCAAGAGACTGGCAGGAGCCTTCTCCACAGCATCATAATTCAGAGGCCTCGATTCTTTGGTGCTCACCCTTCCTTACGGTCCAACTGCAGAGAATACTAGACTGCAGTGTACTCTCTGATGCATAGTAACATCACTTACTGCATCTGCATCTTACTGCATCTGTCAACCCTTTTAAAGCAACCTGCATCATTTAGGCAAGGATAAGTCGGAAGAGCCACTGGCAGCCCGCTGTGAGTTTTTAACACTACAGTTTGCAGATTCACTACAAGTCATGCAGTGTTTGAGGCCAACTAGACAGAATCTAATAAGAAGTAAGGATTAATAGTGTGGAACTTGCATTGGTAGCCAGTTCATTTCCAGTTGCAAGTAAAGACATGTGTGATCACTTACAAAGTCCTACATGAGCTGGGGCCTGGTTTTTTTCAAATCAGTTTCTTATAAATAGAAATTGATTATCCAAGGCATCCGTGTAAGAGAGTGTGAGATTTAATGATAGAATTCTTGAAAACAGGCACTCGCATTGATTGAAAGCCCTTCCAGCATATATTAAAACGAGCTCTTTATTTTTAATATTTCAGCCAGATTTAGAAATACAGCTTTTATAGAATAGAACAGAACAGATTAGAACAGATTAGAACAGAATAGAATAGAATAGAATAGAATAGAATAGAATAGAATAGAATAGAATAGAATAGAATAGAATAAATGTTGGAGCATTTACAACTTCTGGATGCAAGTTGTTCCAGTGATTAATTGATCTAACTGTCAGGAAATTTCTTCTTTGTTCTAAGTTCCTTTTCCCCTTGATTAGTTTCCATCCGTTATTTCTTATCCTACCCTCAGGTGCTTCTGAGAATAGCTTGACTCCCTCTACTTTGTGGCAGTCCCTGAGATAATGGAACACAGCTATCCTTCTTTTCATCAAATTAGACATACCTAATTCCAGCAACCGTTCTTTATATGTTTTAACCTCCAGTCCCCTAATCATCTTTGTTGCTCTTCTCTGCACTTTTTCTAGAGTCTCAATATCTTTTTTACATCATGGTGACAAAAAGTGGATGCAGTATTCCAAGTGTGGCCTTACCAAGGCATTATAAAGTGGTATTAACACTTCACGTGATCTTGATTCTATCCCTGTTTATGCTGCCTAGAACTGTGATGGCTTTTTTGGCAGCTGCAGCACACTGTTGCACACACGTCAGCAAACTATTTTTACTTCTACATGTACATATAACTCTTTATATGCTGCCTTTTGTTCATTAAAATTCCCATTTCTCTCTTTTTTAGGAACTAAAAACCTCCCTTCAATCATAATTTTCTTGTTCTTCCTCTTAACCCATTCACTCTTGCTTTGTTGTTTGTTGTTGTTTTATTTGTTTTGAAATTGGCTCTTAATTCATTTTCTCTATACAACCAAAGTATCTCAGTGTATTCCTTTCATACTGCTTACTCCCATTCATATTCAATCTGCATTCATTCAGCACCCATTAATTCTTGATCTTTTTTTTTAAAAAAAAACTCCCATATACTCTTTTTAAGTACTAAATATACAAGTTCATCAACTTGGTCTAATTTTGCTCTAATTTGCACACCCAATCTTTTTTATACATAGGCTAAATTTCAGATTATGTTTATTTATTTTGAAAGTAAAAAAAATTAATGAAAAGCTCTTAATGAATATTATTACTACATCATGAATGCCTATGTAGTGATTCAGTCACTTTTGAGCTACCACAATACTTTTGCTGTGTTCCTGAATACAGTAATCCAAAGGCTTCTAAACAAACTGCTCCAAATGCCATCACTCCAAAAGCACTGCGCTGTTATTTCATCATCCATGCCTTCCTTAAAGGTGTTAAGAATGTAATTTTTTTTTAATGTTTACTGATACATGATTCCAAGTCACTATACTCTACACTGTTTTCTGTAAAGATTATGTGGCTCGTATAACATTCCATGGAATACATGTAAAATTTATAGCATTCGGAAGTTAGATCTCCCAATATCTCTTAAAGATTGAATTTGAGCAAATCTGAAGGACTAGAAATTCCCTTAACTTTCTATAACAAGGACAATAGATCTGGACTGCCAAATCTGCATAATCTTTAGAAAGCTAGAATGTTTTTGTTTCTCTTGGCTGACATGTAGTGGCTATCTACATGTTTGCAGTCCTGATTTGGTAGCTGTTTGCCATATGAATACAAATTAATAATTTTCAAACAATTTTAGCAATATTGAGTTCTGGATTTACCTATGCTTTTTTTTCTTAAGGTATATATATTATTTCAGTATTTGCAAAAAACACAAAGATTTCACTCATTAAAAAAAAATCCTTATGTGAACTTTTTGCTGAAAGAAAAAAAGTCTGAACTGATAACTTATGGATTTATGTATTAGAAACAGCTACAGAGGGGGAAAAGTAACGTGCCAATTACTTGATAGAAAGAAGGAGAGAAGTCAAAGTTCTTTTTTTAAATTCTTTTTTCTTTTTTTCTTATTTTTTTTCTTATTCCTTTTCTTTTCTTTTTTATACTTTTATTGTAATGTAAAATTTTAACTAAAATATTAAAAGGGATAAGCATTCTGGTTTTTAAAATTTAGTTTTGTTTATTAAATTTCAGTGACATTAAAACTACATAGCAGTTTGTGTTCATGTTGCTATTTAGAATAAGCATTTCTGTTTGCATTTCATTCAGAATCACTTGTACTGCGTATTACTCTAATTTATTTATATCCATGAAGGTAGAAAAATCTAGGTTCCACGAACAGTCATGTTAAGGTTTTTTCTCTTTTTCTATTTCAACATATGGCCACTTCCTACTTTTACTTTTGAGAACATTTCTTTTTTATACTGGAAACAACACAGCAAAGATATTTACCAATAAACCAAGGCCAAAGCAGAGTGGCACTCAAAAAACATTTGCATGGGGGAGCAGGATGAATAAATATAGGATTCTTCTATTCTCTTAACAACAATTTATAATTTAGTAAATTACTATTAATATAAATGAAGACAGAGATAATTTTTGAGAATTATCCCCCCCCCAAAAAAAATTAAGTAGATGAAATAAATAATATGTAGTCCTACCATTTTGGTATCAACATTTTCCAATCCTCTTATCAGTAAAGTTAGCATGGATAAGAGATATGATTATGAGCTATATTCAATTCAGAAACAAGAATCCAAATTGCTCTTAAAGGTGGAATATCACATTCTTAATAAACAGAAGTACTATAATATAAACCACAATTAAGACTTTTGGGGTACTGTATTTATTTTAGTAACCTAATAGCAAATAGAAGAATTCTGCATTAATAACATCATTTACATTATTAGAAATATATATGGAGATTTAAAAGGACTGTCCTTTTTAACTTAGGGAAAATGAGATTTCAACATACCATATTTATTCTAAGACTTTATTATGAATAGTAGGAGAAGAATGCATCTAACTGGAAAATTAAAAGACTCTGAATTAGTGTATGTATTATTGTCTTTCTGTAATAAACAGTGTTTTCAAGAAAGGACTGGATGGGTTTGCAGAAACTGAAATATATTTTGTGATTTTTGTTTTTTGATATTTCATATGCAAGTAAATTTCCCACATTCTTCTTCATCCCTCAGTCGGAATCTTTATGGAATACATAAATTGCACATTAGAAGTACAGTAAAATCAGAAACAACATGATTGTTTGAATTAAAAAACTAATATACTGGAATTTTGCAATTCCTAAGACATTGTCCCAATGGTGCTTTTTCAAAAGAAAACAGGACTTTGTTTTTCCTTGAAAACGTTTCACTTCTCATCTCTTGCAGGAGAAGTGAAACATCTTCAAAAACAAAATCTACCTTTGGGACAACCATGACTTGGATGACTGAAAATCTCCATAGACATTCTAAAGCATTATTTCTGAGAATGTTTTCTCTCATATTTCATGAATACATGGAAGAGAAGTATAAAGAAACACTATACATTTGCATTTTTTTTTTCGTATGTGTTTCTCACATTTAGAAATAAGCAATAGGCACAGGCATTTTCTTATGACATGTTTGATTCATTTCTTCTCTTTCTTTATCTCTTATTATTATGAATTATATTATTTTGTACACCAATAAATTTTGGAACAGTGAATTTTTTTTTCTTAAATTATTCTGTAGCCTAATAGCTGGATGACAGTAGCGTTTGAAAGGTACCCACATACCTTTTGCATTCATGAACAAACAGCGACAGCAAGAAATTGCACTATTAACACATGTATGTTTGATGAGTTCATCAAACTCTTGAAGTTCTGGTACCATTTAAAAAATAATTCAGTGGACTTCTTGCCAATGACTTGAGGAGAAATATGAGTCCTCTATATGATATTTCAGTACCAGTGATTTGTATTTCAACTCCAGTAAGTGTTTCTTGACAACTATTGATTGTGTTTTGAGAGGGCAGGAGGCCCTGTTACAGTAGAGTGAATTGTACTTTGAGTGTATTAGATGTATTCTTATTCAGGTAGTATATAAACAAACGATACTGGGAAGACACCTTTTCTGTGAGGGTATCCTTCAATCCTGCCATGCTGAAAAAATAAAACAAAAGGAAAGACTTTTAAAAGAGAGTATGAACAGTGCACAATAACGAGAAGCTCTTTAAGAAGATGTACATGCTTATCAGTATTTCTGATTGCATCATTTTCCATATATTGGAATAGGGATACATTAGATGGGATGAGTCTGTACCCAACTGTTAAGAACACCTTTAATGCTTATTTTTTGTAGCAGACCAAGAATCCTGAATACTGCCAGGCAACTAAATCTGTTTACCATTTTCATTTTCCCACAATGGTCCCAATATAGCATTATTCTAAGGCATAACTGAAAATTAATATAAAATTTGGAAGATTTTTTTGAAAAGTTAGATGCCATCTAAAAATAGATGCTAAATACTCAGAATATTCCAGTGCCTGCTCCTGCCTGATATACACCTGCCATGCTATCCATTGCCAACAACAGACACAATGACTTACAGTAGGAGGAAAACTTTTATAGGCTCCTTCACAGAATCTTTGCCACAAACCTGAAGTCTTAGGGATTGTGTTCTGTGCTCAGTAAGGAATTTCCAGTATTAATCATACAGAATTAAATGACACTTACCCACCAGTTGGAATCCTCTTGTCCTTCTACTATAATGATTTCTCCAGCCACGAAAGTGAGTTCATCTTCATGATCAGCCTGACAATCATAAAGGGCTCTGACACGATGTAGAAAGGATGTATTCTACCATAAGCAAACAGTATTAAGCTTAAGAGTATGGATTTACTGTATGTCACACAGAATTGCAATAGCTAACCATACAAATATAAGGCAAATAAAAAGAAGAAATGTTCAGAACAGTAGGTACCTCTGGGGTTTTAAAGATAATTTATGTATTTGTGCATGTGTCCCATACATCCACATAGCCAAGCTGATTGGATTTTTTATTAGTACCAGTTTATGAAATGAAATCTTCTTCTTGTGAAGAAGACCTAAACATGTAAAATGAGACCATCACACAAAGGATTTCTTAATTGCTAAATATTTCAGTGCAGATAATTATACACTGTGGCATTTCTTTTTTTTAAATTGAAATATTGAACAACCAACAGTTAATTGCTCTCAAATCATATCTGAATATGGGCTCATATATATTTAGACAATATCTAGGAGATTTTATTTCAAAAGAAGAAAATTACCTTAGCCCATAAATGGGTATTATATGCAAAAATAACCTCAGGATATTAAGTTTAAGAACCTACCATGTGCCCCCTTTTTGGCAGTGGTGGAGGAATGTCATCTGATGATTCAGAAGACCGAGAAGAAGCCCAGTGATTCTCTCTTGAGTTTTGGTTTGGCTCGGAAGGAATCTTCATTCCTTCCAAGGCAGCTGCAATGTAAAAAGAAATGTCATTTTCATATCATTTTTGGATGATCTGAGTGATTATGCAGAATGCATGTTGGTGTGTTAATGCTGTGTAATTTGATTCAATACTATTTGTATCATATATGCTTCCCATACAATGTAGGACACCTAATGGATCACTTCTGTAAGAGTGGATTCAAGAATAACTGCGCAGCCATTTGCCAAGATTGCTTTTTATAGAGCATGGGTTCAACTTCATAGCCAAAATGGCTTCTTTCGAATCTATAGAGCTATAGTAGTATGCTATAAAAGCTGTCATTTCCATCATAGATCAGGGTAGGCAACCTTCATCATCTCCTAAACCAGTATTTCACAATCTTGGCAATTTTATGTGGCAATTTTATATTATTTTATTGCCAACTTCCAGCTAAAGTCCACATATCTTAAAATTGCTAAGATTGAGAAATATAGCTGTATACTATAATCTCAGTGTTCTTATGACTAATGGGCTTCAAGAGATATAATAGCAATTGTTTTGCTTTTATTGTTTCCGGAATTGCTAGTATTAAAAGTGGGAATGACATCACACTATAAATCAAAAGTGTTTATTATGACTGAACAGAAGTCAGATTTGAAATGCAAAATGTGTTTTAGAAGGAATATGTAGTATCTGTCAAAATATTTTAAAGCAGTTATATGGCAGGAACCATTTTATCCCAGCAAAAAAAAAGTTATTTGGTGTATTCCACCTCAATTTCCAAATCAGAGATTTTGATCAAAATTAGCTATCAAATAAATAGTTTATAAATTATAACATTATTGTTATTTTAGGATAAACTGTGAAATAGATGACTTTCTGTGTTTAAATAATTTGATAAATATTTCTGAATTTGGATTGGAAAACTTTTCTGTATTAATTTCTACATGCTATCAATGCAAAGTTTATAGCAGTCATATAATTGCACTTTCTGTAGCACTACTTTTTATAATGATAAAACTTGAAAAAGTATTTTTTCCCATCTTCCTCCCCTGGACAATTATTGCAGGCAGTTATGTAGTTTGACTTTCTTCACAATTGAAATGCCTCCCTGAAGAAAGAGATATCAATTCTCAGTTACAAATAAATAGTATATTTTAAAGAAATTATCTTACCTTGCTGCCAGGAATCTTCAGAGAGTTCAGATGGCTGAGAACTGAGGGAAATAATGCAGGTGGAGAGGAAGAGGGAGAGGAAAATTATACGCATACATACATACTATGTATGTACTCTGTGTACTCTAATATATATATAGAGATGAATAATCCTCTCCTTGTTACTGAACGTGTCTAAATGATAGCCTCCGTGTAGATATTCTAGTGCAACGTAGCTTAAATTTACATTTACAAAATACCCTTAAGAGATTTCCACAGTCTCAGCTATTCCCAACATGATCAATAGTGTTAATGTTTTTTTTTTTTGGTCACAGTAGCTTTTATATTCCCATTACCAACCACTTCCCATGCAATCTCACCTCACATGCAATCAACGTAAGAACCTCTTAGACTATACTCAAAACCAGGATGTACCCTCAGAGTAAACCCAGCTTCAGAGGGGTAGCATTTTTATTCAGTGCTGCATATTGTTGTTGTGTTCAACCCATCACAATCCCATGGACAACGTTCCTCCAGACCTTCCTGTCCTCTACCATCCTCCGGAGTCCATTTAAGCTCACGCCTACTGCTTCAGTGACCCCAACTTATTCTCTGTCATCCCCTTCTTTTGCCCTCAATCTTTCCCAGCAGGGTCTGGGCTCTTCTCCAGTGATATTCTGCATATTTTGGTGATATTCTGCATATTATGTATACACAATTACCTCAAACTCCTAGGAGAAGCTCCTTCTGGAGAGCAGCGCCTTGGAAGTGAGAAAGATCTAGAATCTAACAAAAAACAGAATGAAAGCTATTTTTCCTCTGTTACGAAGCAAACTTTGTCTAATGATTTAGAAACATAGTAAAACCTGTGTCAAAAGCATAATGGATCAGTTATCTGAATCAATATAAAGTCACTTCATATATCTCTTTATTTTAGGCTTTCCCTGTTCCACAACAGTAAATTTTCCAGTTGCAATGGTTCAATAGGCTCTCTTACCATCAGAAGGACTATGATTCAGTGGCGTTGAAGGGAGAGGCTCTGAAGAGGTCCGTTTATGCCTAATGGTCAAAGGTGGAGGCATAGCTCTTTTAGTTGTTGTATCTACAGGATAGACAGAGTTGCTAGTTTGGGGTAATGGTGGAGTGAAGCTGGGGGCTGGGAAAGAAATTCAATTAGAGAAATATTAATAAACTGTAAGAAGCAAATAAGGTGAATAGATTAATCATATCCTCAGATTCATCTACTGTATTTATATTAAAGCACAAGTGCATTGTTTTACACAGATTACATTAAATATTAAAATAGATTAGTACTTTTACTAAAATTAACATTTAAAAAATTTGATATAATTCCAAGACTAATATACAAAGGAGTATCAAAAACACTGTCTTACCTCTGGGTGCATTGCGTGGTGGCAGTGGAGGGCCTGAAGGGGTGTAAGTAGGAGGAGATGCTGTTTCAGCAGATCTAGAGGCATGTGGTGTAGCATATAAGTCATGGAATTTGTCCTGGGATGCTGGACTGGTTCCTCTGAAAAAGTCGGCTGGATTCTTCCATGACTGAGAGGCTGGCCCAGGAAGAGTGTAGCAGCTTTGTGGGCGATGAAAGCGATCTTTTTTCACCACAAAGGGCTGAAATATACAAATAGACTACATTACTGGAAAAGTGAAGTTGAAGATAGTATTCTTTATATTCATATATTTGTATAATCATATCTGAGACCATTATATTAGCAAAAACATCCTGTTTAAAAAGATGGCCTTAAATATATAGTAACAGGTAGTCTATCTAGAGCACAACGTTTGGATGAAAATCTGTGAGTGGCCACTTAGCCACCAAATGAAATATGCTCAAGGCCCTGATATTCAATGATATGAACATAATGCAAGACTCTGTCCTAGGAATATCAAAATAGTCTAACAAATTAGATAGGACCTAATTGATTTTATAATTCAGTGAATGTGATAAATATCTATGTAGTTTTCATATAATTGGTACCAGAAAATATATCCAATAAAAAGTCAATTAACCTGTTAATACCATACTAATTAAATAATAAATAGTTATAAATTTCAGCCTGACCAGAAGTGATGAGATCTTACCTTTTCATCCAATTCATCATCACTTTCAAACATCTCCTCTTGGCCTGGCTGCCAGTCATATTCAACATGGGCACGCATATTGAACTGATTATTTTCAGCCTGCAATAGCTGGAAGATACAGAACACTCCATCTCTGCTCATGATCATTTTGTATGGGGAAAGTTCCTAGCGTTTCTAACCCCACTGCACTAACATCTGTTTTCTTTGGTGTTTGGGACTTTCAATGGAAATTAGGAAGTAGCAGGGGGAAAAAGGGAAGAAATATTTCGATAAAAAATAATCATACTACTATGCAGTACTATGCAATGAACTCAAAGTAGTCTTACAAGGAGCAATTTTTCTGCTTTTTCAGTTTTAATTCAGTTCTGTGGAAGAGAAGCCGTTTAGAAATTTCAAAGAAGAATTTCACAGAAATTCTCAAGGTGATTTTTATTTTGCATTTGTTAGACAAAATACGGTCAAAGGATAAAAATTAATATCCTTTCAATCATCTATCAGTGATGCAGCCTTCCCTCCTCCCTCCCTCCCTTCCTCATCCATTCAGTCCCAAAGGTAGACATCGTAAGGGAACTCCTTCCACTGAGCTTTTTCAGATGATATGGGCAGACAGAAAACTATAGCTGTATTTCAAGCTATTCAAAGCCTTTTCTATCACTTCCAGCTCCATTGCTTAGGCCAGTATTTCTCAGCCACAGCAACTTTAAGATGTGTGGATGTTAACTCCCACAATTCTCTAATGCCTGGGGAATTTGGAGAGTTGAAATACACACATTTTAAGCTGGTGAGGTTGAGAAACTCTGGCTTAGGCCATATCACCTTGTGGCACTCTAGAGATGTGCTTTGCCCCTTTTGCAACAGCACCCCCTGATATTTGATTGGCTCTGATTCTGCCTGTCTTTTAAAATACATTGTAGATTTGGCTTTTTCCCCAGACATTGAGTTAGGAAATGTTTAAAAATTATTTTCAAATACTCAAAACTAAACTGAACAAAAACTGAAAGATCTCATAGAAAAAATCACAAGACCAATTTCAGCACAGGACTCTTGACGAATGTATCTTTTCTTTTATGTACACTGAGAGCATTTGCACCAAGACAAATTCCTTGTGTGTCCAATCACACTTGGCCAATAAAGTATTCTATTCTGTTCTGTTCTGTTCTGTTCTGTTCTGTTCTGTTCTGTTCTGTTCTGTTCTATTCTATTCTATTCTATTCTATTCTATTCTATTCTATTCTATTCTGAATTCTGTTGTATATAGAACTTGGTAGACTCCAAATACCTGAAACTGATTGGCTGAAAAGGCTGTTCTCGGACTGGTTACTTAAGTGCCATTCGATTGGCCCGCCTGACGACGGGCACCCTTAAACAACTGTCATTGGCCACAAGCCATGAGCAAGCCGCTATAAGAAGGGCTGCCGCAGCTTGGGCAAGTGTTCTATTACAAGTCACTTTACTGTTTGAATAAAGAGTTGTTTGTTGGAACCCGGTCTCATGCACTTTATTTCCAGACGGAACAAATTCAGGGCTGAGGACTGAATATTTTGAGATTTTAACTACATTATTTCTGATCTACGAAAACCTACCCATTATAGCTGACTTTTTAAAAATGGTAGTGGGAGAGCTGCATCTGATATTGGACTTGTATCAAAACCATGGCATTTCAGTCCTTTCCTTAATTTTATGAATAAAATTATGACATGTAAGAACACATTTCATGGTTTGCCTGTGATTAAGAAATCTTAGTAGAAATTCCTTCATGCCTGAAGATACCAGATGCCTAGCAAGAGAAGGATATGTCCTCTTTTTGTCTTTATGTTCTTTGTCCTTTATATATTTTTGTGTGTGTCTCTGTGTGAACACACGTCTAACTTTTCAGTAATTCAGAAGAAAACAGAAACACATTCTCTAGATGTTTGTTTGCAAGTGAGCAGAATCTGTTACTCTGTCCTCTTTATACAATAATCACACACATAAATCATATAAAAACAGAAACACTTTAATATAGTGAATCAATATATTTCAGCTTTTATTTTGACTCAACATAGTTCTGATCTTATAATTTTCAATTTAGTGCTATGCTAAATAAGATATTATGATAAAAGCTGCAGAAAAAAAGGCACATGTACAGAAGAGCTATAATAATTTGAACATACTTTGTATTTTGAAAACATATTGCCTATTGCTATGTCTGGAGCACATTATCCAGACAGTTCTTGTCAAGGCCTTAGGACAATATTAGATATTTGTGTTGAATCTGCTGTGGCTTACCAGATCTTTACATGTAGTATGATTCAGTAGCCTAGCAATATCAAGGGCTGTCTCTCCAGCTTCATTAGCTGTGGGAAAATATCAGATGTCACCAAATGAATAATAATTAAAGTAATTGTTCATAGATTTGACTCCACTTATATAAATCATATTTTCAACAACATTTTGAAGATGGTGTTTAAATCCAGACAAAAAGGACTTACTGGTCAGAAAGGACCTCAGAACGACATTTAAAAGATTGTGGCTGACTGCACTTGTATTTCTAGTTTGTAACTTCTTTCCTAACAAAGGATTGTTTTCACACTGTTTGTTTAGCATAGCTGAAATATTACTTTTTTTTACTATCATCTATATGCAAAGCAAGAACAGCAGTGCAAGAATGAAGGTAGGTCAAAAAAGTCAATATGGAAGCCACAATCATGCAATCAAAGCCCTGCCCATTTTTCCATGTATTATGCTCACAAAAAAAAGGTAGGGCTTCAATCACATGGATACGGCCCCCATATTAACTTTTTGACTCCCTCTCTGGAGGGATTCCTGAAAGAGCGAGAAAGCCGAAAAAGATAAGGAAACAATATATAAAACACTGATGCAGTGCTCTGACAATTGCCTCACCTGGAACCTTTGTGAAAAGCATTTTATACTACTAGAAAATGCTACTCTGGATTAAGCAGATAAAGTGGAAGAGATCAGGAAGTATGAGCAAAGTTCCCCTAAAAGGAAAATACTTGGTGTAGGAAAATGGGATCCATTTTTTTTTACTACCGGTTCTATGGGAGTGGCTTGGTGGGTGTGGCATGGTTTGGTAGGCGTGGCAGGGGAAGATACTGTAAAATCTCCATTCCATTCCCATTCCTGGGGAAACATTACTGCAAAATCCCAGTCCCTCTCCACCCCACTAACTTGCTTTCCAGCTCTGTTCTCCTGTGCAGGGCAACAAAAGAAGACAGATACGATCAGCTGGGACTCAGGAGGCACAGAATAGATGGGATTGGGCCAGTCAGAGGTGGTATTTGCTGGTATTCCAAATTTCCACTACCGGTTTTCCAGAACTGGTCAGATCCTGCTGAATACCACCTCTGGGGCTAAGCCATACTGAAACACTACACTACTGTATGGTTTTGATGATTCAGGTGAAATGGTGAAAAATATCAGGATTAGGCATAATGTTAACTCAGAGTATTGTGATGGAAATAAATTTTACTTTCTTTTGCTTTTAATTAACCTTTGTTACGTTAGAATAAGACCTCTGGTGCCTAAATGTTGTTGGAAATAAACCAATTGGACTGCAGTACATAAGTTGCTCTGTTTTAAACACATTTTTTTAAAAATATTAATTCTTAAGTGATTCTCCAAGTTACATTCAGAAACAATTAACATAAGAGCTAATGCTATGTAAATTTAAATGTTGTGTACAATAAAATATGAAATATGCAATGGAAACTGCTCTATTGTTTTCACAATTACAGGTTTTATACGAGCAAAGTATCTGCGTCATTTGAGAATAAATTCTCTCAAAAATGACTGGTTGGGATTGATACTATGGTGTTAAAAATGTTCTAATATTTTTCTTAAGTAGAAGAACAACCAAAATGTAACTGTTATATCTACAGTTACATGACTCCTTGCCAGTTCATGGGAGCCATAATTAGAAGATCAGTTAGACTCTATCCTATGAACATATTTATCATGTTGTGGGAAAAAAGAGACTCGAGACCAGTGTGACTTTCAGCTCTTTATTTAGTTCCTGAAATCTGTCTGACTGCGGAGTTGCGGCAGCCTCTTTTTGTAGCGGCTGCTCGTGGCACGCGGCCAATGACGGCTCCTTGAGTCTCACGTCTTGAGGTTTAGCCAATGCCTTGGCCATCTTGAACACTGTGGGCCCACAGTGTGTCAGGAACACGGCTCTCTTCCTATTGTCTCAGTTCCCCTGTAACTCATTGCTCTCGAGGAACATGAGGAATCTGTCGATGTACGATTCCCAGTCCTCCGTCACTGGGTTGAACGGTGCAGGTGGCGAGTTGCTGCCAGCCATTTCATCTTCATTCGGTTCTCATTGCCACTTGCTCAACTGGTCTCCTTTGTCTCAGTATCCCATCCTCGTCACCAGTATTATGTCGCGGGAAAAAAGAGACTCGAGACCAATGTGACTTTCAGCTCTTTATTTAGTTCCTGAAATCTGTCTGACTGCGGAGCCACGGCAGCCTCTTTTATAGTGGCTGCTTGCAGCTCGCGGCCAATGACGGCTCCTTGAATCTCCCACCACTCAGGTGGACCAATCACAGAGCAGCAATTACGGACCAATCACAGTAACGTTGAAGAACCAATCACAGTGTAGTATTGGTGGACCAATTAAGAAGCGGTATTACAAGTATACTAATATAGAACACCCCTCCCCACTTGATTTAGTCCAACCTATGTTACGTAGTCACGTAAGTAGGCGGGGCTTTTATGTTGTCTACTTGACCTGCACAGCTCAGTTGCGTTGTTGTCTTCGGCCAGTTCGGACGGGATCGCTGTTTCTCCTGTCCTTCTCCGTGGAACCTCCTGGAAGGTGGAGTCAGCCATGCTGCTCCCGCCCAGCCTATCTGGGCTAGTAGAGTCGGCTCGGCTGTTCCCTTCCGGAGTGGCTTCGTGTTGGTTTTCTGCTGCCTGTTCCTTTCTACCAAAATCATCTCCAGGTAAGTAATTGTGGTTTCTTTCTGGGTCTACTGGTGATGTTGGTTGGCGGGTTGTTGTTAGGGTTTGTTGCGATGTTTCTTGTGCTAGTGGAGGGTCTCCCCCTCCCCTCTTATTTGTGTTTGAGGGGTCTCCCCTCTCTCTGGTCTGGTTATTATTATTTTTTAATGTTTGATGTGGTTCTGGGGTGGGCATGTGTTCTTTTCCTTCACACCTGGGTTTGTTAGTGTTTCTTTCTAGTGTTCGTGATCTCAGTTGATCTATGTGTCTCCTCCAGCTTCTTCCATCCTCTGTTTCTAATCTGTATGACCGGGGTCCTGTTATCTGGATTATTGTTGCCGGTATCCAAAGTGGGTGCCCCGTGAGATTTTTTGCATAGACCAGGTCCCCTGTTCCGAATGTGCGGTGCTTACTAGAGAAGTCTACTGGTTTTTCAGGGCTGTAAGTGGGGTGTAATCTATCTAGATGCAATCTTAATTTTCTGCCCATCAATAGTTCTGCTGGGCTTTTATTTGTTGTGGTGTTAGGTGTGATGTGTTGTATAGTTAGCATTTTGCAGATTTTTTCTTGTATGTCCCCCATGTCTAGTTTCTCTATAGTCTCTTTCATATACCGAACCATGCGGTCCGCCCGTCCGTTTGTAGCTGGTCGACCCGGCGCTGTCAAGGCATGCCTTATGCCATGTTCGGCGAGGAACTTTTCAAATGTCAACGCCGTGAACTGCGGCCCATTGTCTGAAACCAATAGATCCAGCAACCCATATGTTGTGAACAGCTTCCTCAGCTGTCTGATGATGTTGTTTGTGGAGTTCTGTTGCTGTGGAGTTTATGACACTTACCTCCAACCAATTTGAGTAAGCATCTACTATTAATAAAAATGTGTGTCCTTTTGTCGGCCCTGCAAAATCTATGTATATTCTCAACCAGGGTCCCCTCGGTGTTTCCCATTCAAGCACAGGTGCAGCAGGGGGTGTAGGTCTGGATTTTTGGTATTGCGTGCACACTTCCACCCATCTCCCAATATCCTTATCCATCCCTGGCCACCATACTTAACTCCTGGCCAGGAATTTCATTCGTACGATATGCGGGTGTCCTTCATGCAAGATATACATGTTCTTGGAGTATTTCAAGTACATATACTTGTTCTTGGAGTATTTCCAGTACGACTACCTGATCCCCCCATAGTATACAACCTTTTAACATTGATAGTTCCGTCTGTCTGTTTCAGAACGGTTTAAAAGTCTCGTCCTTCTCATTTTCTGGCCATCCTTTTCCTACCCAGTTTAAAATCCACACCATCTTTTTGTCTCTTGCAGTTTCTTTTGCAATGTTCGCTGCGGTTATGGGTAGGTTTGGTAGTGTCTCAATTTGTAGTGTGGATGTGGTTGGTGCTGGGTCACTTCCCATTTCAGGCAGGGGAGAACGGCTCAGGGCATCAGCATGTGATTTGTCCTTCCCTGGCCAGTGGATTAATTTGTAACTGTATGTGGCAAGGAACTCAGACCACTTCATCATTCATGGTGACAGTATGTTTGGGGTGGCCTTGTTTCCTGCGAGTATTCCCAAGAGTGGCTTGTGGTCTGTAATTAGTGAGAAAGTCCTGCCATAGAGGTATTCATGGAATCACTTGACTCCAGTTATCGCTGCTAGCACCTCTCTGTCCAATTTGCTGTAGTTTCTCTCTGCTTTAGATAGCATTTTGGAATAGAACGCGATTGGCGCTTCTCTCCCATCAGGTAGCGGGTGGCTGAGTACAGCTCTGATGCCGAACGGTGATGAGTGAGGTAACTGTCAGTGGCAGGGTTTCGCTGTATTGAATTAACACAGATTTGGATGTCAACAAGTCTTTTATTTCCTGGAACGTGGCTTCTTCACGTCGCCCCCAGGTCCAGGTAGCTGTCTTATCCAGCAATCTGTGTAATGGTTCTGCCGTCATTGCATTCTGCGGCAGAAAGACATTATAGAAGTTAATGAGTCCCAAAAATGCTTGCAGGTCTGTTTTATTTTTGGGTCTGGGAGCTTCTTTTATTGCTTTGATTTTCTGGTCCATGGGGTGGATTCCTTCTTTATCTATTAGGTACCCTAGGAATTCGACTTTCTCGGTGGCTAGCTGGCATTTTTATTTTTTTACTTTGAGTCCTGCCTCTTGAAATCTTTGTAAGACTTCCCTGAGGCGGCTTTCCAGTTGGTTCTTGTCACTAGCTGATACCAGCACATCATCGAAGTATGGAACCACCCCTTTTATTCCTTGTAACAGGCACTCCATCAAGCTTTGGAACACCTCTGGGGCCACGCTGACTCCAAATTGCAGTCTTTTGCATCTGAATGCCCCCTTGTGAGTCACAATTGTTTGTGCCTCCACTGTTTCAGGGTTGACTAGCATTTGCTGGTACGCTTGTGCAAGGTCGAGCTTCACGAAGATCTTTCCTCCCCGCAATGAATGAAACAGATGTTGTACCACCGGAACGGGGTATGCGCTTTGTTGTAGCGCGTGGTTGAGGGTGGCCTTATAGTCTCCGCAGATGTGCATGGACCCATCTGGCTTAATCAGAGTCACAATTGGGGTTTCCCACCTTGTGTTGTCTATTTTTTCCAATACCCCCTGTGCAATGAGTTTATCAAATTGCTCATCGATCTTTGGTTTTAATGTGAAAGAGACTCGCCTTGCCTTTAACCTAATTGGGGCTATGTTCGGGTTCAAATTAAGTGAGACAGGGGACCCTCGGTACTTTCCTAGTTTTCCATCGAACACGTCCTGGAAATCCCTCATCAGGCTCTCCTCCCAGTCTGTTTCGGTGACGCTGTTGATTCCGGTCATTCCTATTCTCAGGGGCATGAACCATTCAAGTCCCAGTAGGCTTGGGCGATCCCGGTCTACAATTGTTAATGGAAGAATTTCCGTGTGCTTTCTGAAGTTAACTTGGAAATGTCCGAGTCCAACTACGGGGATCCTATTCTCTTGGTAGTCCTTCAGGGTCAGTTTTGGGGTCTCTAGTTCCTTTCTTTGTATGCTCAGTATCAGTCTCTTAAGTGTGTTCCATGATACCATAGATAGGTATGAGCTGGAGTCCACCTCCATCTCGCATTGTTGGCCTTTGATGTTGACTTGCACATGTACCTTTCGGGCATCAGTTTCACTCGAATGCCCAATGTTATCGTTTGGTGTGTCTCTACCTTCCAGTAGGTTTCACTGAGCTGTTTGCTTCTGTTTTCTCGGCTCCAATGGCTCCCTGCGTGTCTTTCTCTCGTTCTGGGGAGAGTGCTGTCTCTTTGTCTGGGGCTGTAGCTCTTTCGGTTCTGGTAGTCATTTGCTATTTGTCCCCGTCTCTTGCAGTGCCGGCAAACCGCATCAATGAAACGGCACTCAGAACAGGGGTGGTCTCCTCCGCACCCGGCGCACTAGAACCCCGACTTACGTTCTCTCCTCTCCTGTCTGTTTCGTTCCAATTGGAGTCTGTGTATTTCTTCTTCCTCGTCATCGGTCTTGGACAAAGACTCAATGTCCTCATGGTGCGTGGTGGTGTGGTGGTGCCTTGTGGGTGCCCTCTGGTTTCTTCTCCTGAGGTTGGCTTGTCTCTGCCGGTGTTTCCTGGGTTGCCGTATTCATTAGCCACATGGTGGCTGCTGATTTTTTCATGGCTTCAGCTGCAGTGGCTTCAGCGATGGCCTCAGTGACTGTGATGTTTGGTTGGGTCAGCAGTCAGCTCTGCAGTCCTAGGACCACGCAGTCTCTCATGGCTTCATCCATGTTGAGGAACTCGCACGCCCCTCCAATGTCCCTTAGAGCCGCTACAAAATCCCCGATGCTTTCACCTTCTTTCTGATCCCATTTATAGAATTCATATCTCCGGATAAGGCTGGAGACGGCCGGCGCATAATGGGCCCTCAGTATGCTGTCCAAATCTGGCCAGACCATTTGCTTTACGTCTTGAGGTTTAGCCAATGCCTTGGCCATCTTGAACACTGTGGGCCCACAGTGTGTCAGGAACACGGCTCTCTTCCTATTGTCTCAGTTCCCCTGTAACTCATTGCTTTTGAGGAACATGAGGAATCTGTCGATGTACGATTCCCAGTCCTCCGTCACTGGGTTGAACGGTGCAGGTGGCGAGTTGCTGCCAGCCATTTCGTCTTCACTCGGTTCTCGTTGCCACTTGCTCAACTGGTCTCCTTTGTCTCAGTATCCCATCCTCGTCACCAGTATTATGTCGCGGGAAAAAAGAGACTCGAGACCAATGTGACTTTCAGCTCTTTATTTAGTTCCTGAAATCTGTCTGACTGCGGAGCCATGGCAGCCTCTTTTATAGTGGCTGCTTGCGGCTCGCAGCCAATGACAGCTCCTTGAATCTCCCACTGCTCAGGTGGACCAATCACAGAGCAGCAATTGCGGACAAATCACAGTAGCGTTGAAGAACCAATCACAGTGTAGTATTGGTGGACCAATCAGGCAGCGGTATTACAAGTATGCTAATATAGAACAACATTGCTAAACTATGGTTAATCAATCTTAGACATGAAACCTTCTAATTTCTTTTTACAGTTGCATCAAAGAAGGAAGGGGGATGTGAATTGCTCATGACTGTGGAGAAGATAGATTTGTTTTATCATGATAAATTGCAAAATGTAGTGAAACTGTAAGCTTCTGATAAATGAATATATTTAGAGCAAAATATTAAAATGCTATTCTCCAGCAGTAAAGTATTTCAAGCCAGCGTAAAATTTGCTGCTCTGAATGCCAATTTTTATTCTGCCACAGAAGGAGGCTGCAACTGGTCCTGTCACTACTGATTTAATGTGGCCTGTTAAGGCAATGATTGGTGAATTTCCCTGCCTTTGTTTTCCATCTCACTGGAGAGAGAAAAAAAACCACCAGTTACTCAGCCTGCGAAGACTGTAGTTGTCAGAGCTGGAAACAAAAGAGCTTGAAGCCAGATAGAACCATTATCAAACTCCTATGCAGATGTCTTTTATATCTGAAGTCATAATATGAATGGCACATTGTCCAAAACCAAGTAAAGGCAGGATAAAAAGATGCAGGACTTCAACCCCTATATCTGATGTGCATTACCTACTACATATAAATGTCCAATAGCTGATTTTCTTTGATAATATGACTATTTTCTTATCAATTATAAAAGCAATTTTCCTATTCAAGCTTTGTCCTTGGCTCTTGTGCTTATGCTCCTGAGTGCTGCCTTGTCCTGGCACCTATTGGCTTAGACGAGTGTAGGCAGATGCCTGGAACAGCATGTTTAGCCACCAATCAAATTACTGACTGTTGGGTTTGACAGATATGAATTTTCACCTAAAACAACATGTCTTGTCATTGCAGAATGCTGTTCTCTCCCGTGGTTCTATGGAATATTGTAATTTATTTCTATGGAATTTAGTAATTATTTTTAATTAAGAGCACTTGCCTATAAAGTTGCCAAGAGTTGGACATGACTGAATGGGTAAAATGAACAATTCTTAAATGTCTTGCCATTAAATACTGTCCTGAAAAGAACTAAGCCAATGCAGTAACATTAATGAGGATTCAGGTATGCAGTATTGAAATAAAATTTACTGAGATACAAATTTTAAATTATGTTTTCTAAAACTGAATGTTCATCCATTATTACTAGGTAAACCTAAAATAAAAAAAATTACAGAAGAGACAGAGAAAGGAAAAAAAAAAGAAAAGTCATGTGATCAACTTTTGCGAACTTCTGACAAGCAAAGTCAATGGGGAATCCAGATTCACTTAACAACCATGTTACTAACTTAACAAATGCAATGTGTTAAGGTCTTGGGATTTAAGAGCCAACCAGCAGTGAAGGTGACCGGATGTGGCTGATGCAATAAGAATGAATGAATGAATCAGCATAGCATGGGTATTTCCCTTTAAACTGGGGTTGGGTTCTACCCCTTTAAGAGGTGTTGCTATAAAGGCAGCCATTAGAGGGCATGTTCTCTATCCTTGTGTCTGGTATTCACTGCAGAGTTCTCAGTGTAGAGTTAAGAAGAAATTTGATTATTTGTAAGGTATTTGCTGTAATACAGTGGTTCACTTAACAACTGTGGGAAGAAAGGTTGTAAAATGGGGCAAACTCACTTAACAAATGTTTCATCTAGCAACATAAATTTTGAGTTCAAATTGTGGTTGTAGGACTACCGGTATTCACTATACATATTGTAGTGCTATGGTGAAATAGACCGACATTTTGCCTTCTCATTCAGAACCCTAATTTAATTTCATGACCACTTACTGATTGTGATGTTGGCTTTTGCTCGCAGAAGGAGTTTTATGCATTCAGGTTTATTATGAAGGCTACAATAATGAAGGGGAGTATTTCCCTTGGATGTCTGTTTCAGCAGGCTCCCACTAGAAGAGAAATATTATTTGTCAATCAAAAATCCTGCACTTATGGAACCATGATTGATTGATTGATCAAATTTATTTGGGATCCATCTCATTTATTTGGGATCTATCTCTGAGTGGCTTATGACAAGATAAACACACATTCAACAATTATAAATATAAAAAAATGGATTAAAGTTACAAAAATTAAAACAAACTAAAAACTGGCAAAACCAGGTTTTAAGACTTTTCCTGAAAGCTAAAAGAGAGGAGCAGATCTTACCTCCTGTGGCAAGATATTCTAAAGGGCATGGGCTGTGGCAGAAAAGATTCTTCTTCTGGATCCCACTAGCTAAAATTTCTTGATTGATGAGATCTGCCCCTTCTGCTAGCACGAATGGAGCAGGCCTTTCCCATTGGGGAAATATGGTTCTACAGTTATCTTAAGACCCACGCAATAAAGAGTTTTAAAGGTAGTAACCACCTTGAATTGCACTCAGAAGCATACTGGCAGTCAGTGCAATTTGCATAAGTGGTGTTACCTATGCCACCATTGGCACCTCCAAACTATCTGTGCTGCTCCATTCTGAACCAATTGTAGTTTCTGAATACTTGAATACTTTTCAAGCATAGCCCATGTAGAGCACAATAATCAAAAACAGTCACAATAATCCAAACAGGAGATGACTGAATGCAGGACCTCGCAGTCCAGAAAAGAGCACAATTGATATACCTCACAATGTTGTGTGAAGACTCTCCTAGCCATGACTGCTACCTGGTTTTTGAGCAGGAGTTGTGAGTCTAGGAAAAACCCCAAGTTCTGCGTCGAGTCTATTTGTGGTAATGTTATCCTGTCGAGAACTAAAGATGATAAACATCTGGATCCGAAAGCTCCATATATCCACAGCCATTCCATCTTACCAGGATTCAGTTGAAGCATCCCCCTCCAGACCCCCACAGTCTCAAGGCACCCCAAAAGGGCAGCCACAATGTCATTTGGGTCACCAGAGGTGGAGATTTAAAGCTGTGTATCATCAGCAGGTTGATGGTATCTCACCCCATGGTGTCTATTAGTACTCTCACTTTATTTGGCATGCATGTGAAAAAACACGAGAACATTTGCGACTTGCTAAATCTGTTAGGCCTCTCAAATCAACTCACCTATTCTGCACCAGAAAATCTACAATATGCAAAGAGGTTCGGTCACTAAGTAGGACTGCCAGATGAAGAAGTGTCTCTCTAGGTTCCTTTGAAACAAGAAAGAAAAACAAGCTGATTATTTAGAAAAATATATTTTTTTCTAGTTTTTTTCCACTGATATTCAGTGGGTTTTGACTCAGAAGAAGGAAAGGGAAATTAATGAGTTTTTTTAAATTGAGCAAGCCACTGCTCTGAAAAGACCAGAACATTTATGCTGAGTCACTTTAGGCCAAATATCTTTTCGAGCACATAGTTCAAAAACCAAAGTTTTCTTATAAGCTTCAATAAAAAGAGTGTATAAAAATGTACATGTTCCATGTTTTTATATTAATGTATCATCTCTGCTAAAATGTCCATATATCCCTCAGCTTTTAACAGGGGGAAGTCTCACCTGGCTAAATTCCAAAACAGGCTCGCTTAAATTCATTTTTTCTGCATATCCTTGAAGCAAAATAAATATATCCTTCTCTTTGACAGCAATCTCCAAATTCTTGAGCTTGGCAACCGGACTCCTCATGATCCTTGGAATAACATACTGCCTATCAACATACTTCGAAATTATGAAATGTTTCCGATGAGACCTATAATGGTAAAAACAGGAAGTCAGAAATTACAGATTTAAATGGTGCACAATAATGATCTGCTAGGTTCCCAAACCATAAAATCATTTTTCAAAACCTTCTTGTACTCTCAAACCAAACACTTCTCCATATATCAAAGTTCAATTCTTCTGCATTCTCAGACTATTTGGACAGTTTTAAAAATAGTTTATTGTTGGAGAAAATTAACTTAATGCTATTGTTGATTTTTGCTTTTCATGGCAATCCAGAAGAAATCAAGGAGCTACCACAGAGAAAACTATACCTTTACCAACACTGGCAGGCAAGCTATTGTATATAAAAATGGAGCAAACCTAGTTGAGTAATGAAATGTCTACAGGCTAACAACCAAGCTCTGGTAACACAAAAGGACTCCAAAGTCTGTTACACTGTCCTATTGTTTTTTTGTTTTCTTCTATATAACCAGTGACAATTTATCTATCGATCTGTCTATCTATCTATATCTATCTATCTATCTATCTATCTATCTATCTATCTATCTATCTATCTATCTATCTATCTATCTATCTTTACAGGGAAAGATTAGTGCCTATAAGCCTTGTTGTATTCCCAGAAGCAAATGAAAGTCACTAGAAGATACTGGATTTCATGGTCTTTTAATCTGAACCAGCAGGAAACTTCTTATAAGAAAAAAGTAACACAATTGCTGCAATCTCAGTTGCTTTTATTTTTATTTTCCAATTTAATTTTAAATTGCCAAACTTCACATTGATTTAACCACTTGTTCAACTGATATTCTGAGTGTTTTAAATGTTGTTTTATGGAATTGTAATAATTCTGTCCTCCTCTCCCAATCCCCTTCTAATGATCATTAAAAAATGAATGTTCCTTACATTGCACTGTCTTTAGTTGGCTTTGAAGATGAATTGGGAAGGTTGGCTTCTACTATGTCATTAAATCGTGAGTTTCCAATATTTTTAGCCAACTGCAAAAAGAAATAAGAATATAACACAGATTTTATAACATTGTGAAACATATCAAATCTATTCCAATGGTAAACTTGTGAAAGAATGGTAATGGTGCAGAATGAAATTTGTTCTTACCAGAAGCTCTGAGGTGGCCAATTTGTCCAAGGCTAATGATTGGATGCGGGAGTGATGAACACCCAACTCTCGGTGAATCCCAGAACATTCAATGCAAATTAAGATCCCCAAATTAATGGAAAGCCATGCTGGATCTATGTAGGGAGGAAGCATAGGGATATAGTGCTAAATTTGCTGGAAATAATGATAAGGAAATGTTCCCAATTTTTGACATTGTGAAGGTATAGTATTTCCTAAAATATTAATAGTGGAGATAGATTGTTTACTATGTAATAATTTGTTCAAAACAAAAATAAAAAAAATAAAATAAAGGGAAACAAAGACCACAGACACATTTAACATTCTGTGAGCAAGGAAGTGGGCAGATATTTTATTTAACAAAGGGGGAAGACAATTGTTTTGCAACATCAAACCCTCTTTAGAGAATTACAATTTAAATGTGTTTGTGTCTCTTTTGCACTCTTGTGCAACAAGTGGTCCAGCCTCCTTTCTTCAGGAGAAATACTTCGACAACAGTGAGATCTCCTGCCAAAGCATAACTATTTTTCATGGATTGTTATCAGAACTAACTCTCATCTTGGGAAATTATGCAATGCCATTTTTTAATTCTCAAATTGGTCGGCTGGATGAAGCAAATAATGGTTTGTGGTTTTCCCAATTTTTTAAGGATAGGTAGCAACGAAGACAACTGTAGCTAGCTTCAAACTGAAGACTTGTGGAGAGATATGGTGGAGATTCAGAAGCCATATTTGTATGAAGCTGAACACAGACCTCCTAGGAAACCCCAGGCATGCACAGCTAGTGCAATGACAGAGAATGATGGCACATGTACGGTGAAGCTTTGATGCAATTTTTTTTCATATTCTGTCTCCATGCCAGCATGTTTTGTTACTTTGCACCTGTTGCTGAACTTAAAAATATATCAAGCCTGTTGCAAAGTAGCTCAAAAAACCCACATTATGTTCAGAATTTGAAACCAAATTAACAAAATAGGAAATAACAATCAACCAGATGAGTGAGAAGCCTGCTTTCAAATTACCCATTACTCAAGCCTTCCCCAGTCTGGCACCCTTCAGGTATGTTGGATTACTTCTCTAAAATTCCCTGCTGGCACAACCAGCAGCTATGTGATTGGAAAAAGTGAGAATTGTTGACTAGATTGATGTGGACTGATTAAAAAGATTGCCTTTTCAGGTCCCAGAGAAGAAATAAAACACACAGACCCTATATATGTTGTATAACAAGGGCTATATCATTCTTTTCTACAATTTAACATAATCATTTGCTGAAATCCTAAATTGTTTCTCAGATGTAGTGAAAAGTAATAACGATCTCTTTTTATACCTGGTGTTGAGCAATCACAGCACATGTTGTTTCCTGGCATGTGCTTTATTTCCTCAATGATTGCTCCCGTCAGATTCTCCATGTTGTATCCGTCCTTGTCGTGGGATTGCTTGAAGGCTACATTCAAAGCTTCTTCTTTACTGTTACTCAAAACAGAAATCCATCTGTAATATAGAAAATGTCATTAGATAAATGAATACCTTCATCCTGTTAGGAAGATCTTTAGATTAAGGGGATCTATAAAATCTCACTGTGTACTTCACTTCCTTCACATTAAAAAATGGAGAAAGGTAAAAATGGATCTGTCAGCATGATTGGGTGAAATTGATGGATGAAACACTTCCCTGACATGGGAAAAAGATATATAGTTTTATGCTCCCCACTTATTCATTTCATGCATCTGTGAAAGGCAATTTTCAAAAGCCAAATTAAATATCATAAAATACTAAAAGATATATTTCCAAAACTCCCCATCTTTTAAAGATTTTGGCCTTGTAAATGGTATTGATCTTGAAACAGTTTGTCACATTTTATTGTACTGTGAATTTTATAGGAGTCTTTGGCAAGAAGTTATCTGGCTTATTTTAAAATAAAAAACAGGAAGAAATATTTCTGAATATGTTAAAATTTTATTTGCATATGAAAACCTGAATATCACAGAAGCCACTGCCAGATTTTTAACTAACTATAAAACCAGAGTTTTTAGTAACACCTCAGTAAGTTGGGTTTTTAATGTATTATGTAATATTTTTAAAATATTATAAATCTTAAAAGGTTTTATCTAATGGAAAAAATTAGATTATATTTGAAACCTGCTACTGGGACCTTTTATAGCTATTTAGTGGCTGGACACCATCAAAGCTGGATGGTTCTGAACACCAGCCAGAACATAAATGGAAGAAGCTGCGTAAATCAGAAAATATAGAGAGCGCCAGTCCATAGAATAACTGAGAACTGGACACAATTGAACACATTGTATCATATGGGCCTTATTGCCATAAATAAATTAAAATTGAAAGAACAAAAATAAGATTTCAATTAATAGGAAAAGAATAATGAAATCTTAGATTTAAAAGGGACCAGCCAGGTGCTTGAGTTAAACCTTTTCTCAGTCCAGAGGTCAAAAGTCTATTCAGACTCTCTTTGGAGAAATCCAGTGAAAAGGCACTCATTTTGCCTCTCTGGTACTTACATATTACATTCTTGTTCATCCTCTGCCAGGAAGTGATATGTCCGATTATCTGAAAAGAAAAAACACATGCAAAGAGAATAAAGTTGTACTTAACAAACCAGAAAATAACAGTGATGAAGCTACCTTTTATGTGCAAACATGGACACAACTGAAGAAAGTAAAGTAAAGAAACTAAAGTAAAGAAAGTAAAGAAGTGGAATCATTAACAAAAATTATTGTAGGATGACAACCATATTATCCATGGTAGCCAAAAAACAGGAAGGGTCTGGTAGTACTTTTTCCATAATTAAAAAAATATATTAAAAGACACAAGTTTTCATGAACTTCAGTTCATTTTGTCAGATGCATGGCATGGCTAAACTGATGTATGATTTCTATTGGAATGGGGAGAGGGAAGAGAAAATAAGGTGGTTACCCAGATACAAGATACTCATGAGATAAATTACACGTATCTAACAATCATTTCATCAGCAACAAGCAACCAGGTGAATTTAGATACTTTGAGCAGCAATTCCCATAATCATTGCCATGTTTACTGAGACTAGTGAGAAATAAAGTCAAATATCTGGATGATACTTAGTTAATGACTCCAGTCTGAGATGAACTTAACAGAACTCACGTGAAATAAGATCAAAACACTTCTTGTCATCCGCATTTGGTTTAACTTGACAAGTGAGCAAATTCAGCTTCACTGGAAGACGATTTAACTAATTAAACATAGAAAAAAGAAATGTACATCAGTTTCAATAGCATTTAACTAAGCAGCATCATTTGAGCTAAATCCTCATATTATAGAGCTGTCATATTTTATAGAGGGTCAGATGAAGTATGTTGGAATATAACAAGAAGAGGAGAGAAAATATGTGTGCACGAAGTGAACAGAGGGTCCAGAAAGAAAAGTTGAAGAGAGAAGTTGAGTGTGCAGAGCAATTGTCACTTCCTAGTTGGAAAGGGGGAAGAAAGTGTTCTGTATGGAGCTTGGTAGGCTCCAAGTTCCCTATTCTGATTGGCTGAAAAGACCATTCACGGATTGGCTATTAGAGAACCAATCCGGTTAACCCACCAAATGGCAGGAACAGTTTAAGCGGTGTCATTGGCCACAAGCTGCTGGCAAGCCGCTATAAAAAGGGCTGCCGCAGCTTGGGCTGTTGTTCCGTTACTATTGCCTAGCGAGTTTAATAAAAGAGTTTATTGTTGGAACCTGGTCTAACGCACTTCTTTCCAGAAGGAACAGAAAGGTCTACAGGTGGCAGTCCTCAAAGAAGGGAAATAAAGACCCAAAGGGATGAGACATCTCAAGATCTAAGAATGGGAAGAAGAAATCCAGCTGGCAGCAATTCATCCAAGATTCAAAAGAAAAAGGAAGGGTTTCTGGGAAAAGGCTGGGCAGAAGACCAATGGAGAAGCAATTGGTGTTAGGTTGAGCAGTTCCAGGAGGAAAGAAGTCAATACTATAATCAGATCTCAAGTAAAGCCCATGTCACACTGGCCAACGGATGCAAAAAGGACACAGCGGATGAGCAAAATGTTCCATCTGTTGTTATCCGCTCTCAAAAGGGGCAAAAATTTGCATAACCGAATCGGATAACACGGACGCGGGGAGGACGCAGGGCAGATGCAAAGCGGATGTGGAACGGAAGCCCAGAGGATGGAAGCGGATGGGAGCGAATGGGAGTGGGTGGCACATCTGCAGGGCTTCCAGGGGGCCTCAGCAAAGCGGACGTGGAACGGAAAGAGCGGAAGCAGAGCGGACGCCGAACGGATGAAGCGGATGCACAGCGGAAGCCTAGTGGATGCACAGCGGAAGCCTAATGGATGCCTGGCATTAATTGCGCATGTGGGGGGGATGCATTGCATCAGCCCCGCGGATATAACGGAAGCAGCTCAGAAGCAGGTCGCCATTCAGAGGAAAGACCTGCTGCCGGACACATCGATTGCCTTGCCTGCCCTGCCTGCATGTCTGCCTGCCAGCCTTGCTGCCAGCCTGCCTGCAAGCCTTGCTGCCAGCCTGCCTGCAAGCCTTGCTGCCAGCCTGCCTGCAAGCCTTGCTGCCAGCTGGTCTGCCTGCCAGCCTTGCTGCCTGCCTTCCTGCCAGCCTTGGTGCCAGCCTCCCTGCCAGCCTTCCTGCCTGCCTTGGTACATGTCTGCCTGCCAGCCTTGGTGCCTGCCTGCCTGCCAGCCTTGGTGCCAGCCTCCCTGCCAGCCTCCCTGTCAGCCTTTCTGCCAGCCTTGGTTCCTGCCAGCCTCCCTGCCAGCCAGCAACCCCACAACCATGCAGAAGCACAGCAAGCCTCAGCCATCTGCTGCCAGCCCTGGCAAGAGGGACAGGGCTACCATCCCGCCCCCTGGCCCTCACTCTGGTTCTGCTGGGGCTTCTGCAGCACGGGCTCGCTCTTCTGGGGCTGGGGCTTCTGCTGCTTCTGCTTCTGGAGGAGCTGATGACAAGCACTCCAGCACCAGCCACCTCCACAGCACCTGGACCCTTCACCCATGAGACTGAGCGACCAGGAGGAGTGCCAGAGACTCATTTTTGTTTTATAGCTTCTTGTTAATAAAGTATATTTTTGATTCATACACTTGCTTCGTTTCTTTTTTTTTAATAAAGTCTTGCTGGAAACTGTTAGAAATGGTTTAAGCCTTTGCATGCTTGTGGGATGGGTAAGGATAGCTTTGGGATGGGTTAGGATACCTGTGGGATGGATAATAGCTGTGGGATGGGTTAGGATAGCTGTGGGATAGATAAACCTCCAGTGCAAGCATAGTGGGACTGTATGGTCCACCCTCCCAGGTGCCACACCTACGGCCCTTTATTATCAATAGTAATGTAATAATTATCCACACATGTCAACATAAACACAACTCTTTATTAAACGCCCTGTTCATTGTAGGCCAACCAAACATACATGGCCCAATCTCATCTGTGTGATGAGACAGGCTGAAGGAAGCATTCATTAAGCATCTACCATCCTGTCTTGCCACTCCACTGCTCCAGCTGGGGAGTTGCACCAGTGTTTCAGGAGGTTGCGCTGCTTCTTCCCTTCACGTGAAGCTCTGTTGGGGCCTTGCACATCCTCAGTGTCGATCAGGTTTTGCCCTTGCCTCCATTCCCAGGCTCCATGACCCCATTGGCTTGTTGGAGGTCCACGAGCCTGTTCTGCAAGACTGGGTAGCGGGTGCGCATGAGATTGTGCAGGATGCAGCAAGCTTCCATGATCCTCCTCACGGTCTCTGGGCAATGCTGCATGGTGGTGAGAAGTACCTGGAACCTGTTGGCCAGGATGCCAAAGGCGTTCTCCACCACCCGCCTTGCCCTGTAACTACAGGACAGCCTGTAGTTGAAGATCCTCTCTTCACGGGTGAGGAGTCTGGAAGTGTAGGGCTTCATGAGGTAGGTTGTGAGGGAGAAGTCGTCATCCCCCACGATGAAGTAGGGCACATCTTGTGTGTCGTTGGGCAGGGGTTCTGGATCTGGGAAGCCCACGATGAGGTTGTGTTCCAGCCCTTCCTTGAGGTGACTGGCGTTGTATACCTGGGCATCCGAAGATGAGCCGTTGCCTGAAGCAGCGATGTACATGAACTTGTAGTCAGCATCGACCATGGAAAAGAGGATGATGCTGAAGAAGCCCTTGGAGTTGAAATCAGTGGACCCCGACTTGGCTGGAGATTTGCAGGCTACGTGCTTGCCATCTATGGCTCCAACGGTGTGTGGTAAGTTCCACCTCTGATACCACTGCTCTGCAAATTTCTTCCATCCTTCTTCAGTGGAGGGGTACTGGAGGAGCTCCTCCTTGTATTCTTCGATGATGGCCTGCACCACTTCTCTGACCACAATGCTGATGGTGTTGGATGGCACCCTCCAGCCATTCTGCATGCTCCTGAAGGAGGTCCCTGAGGCCAGGTGGCGCAGAGTGAGTGCCACCTTGAGCCCAGGTTCCAGGCTGGGCCGGAAGCTGGTGTTTTTCTTGGTCAACCTGGGTGTCAGCCGCTGCTCAACTTCGTCAAACATGGCTGGAGGCATCCTCATGAAGTTCTGGAACGCCTGAGTGTCTTCGCTCCTGAGCTCCACCATCAGCTTGTTGTACAGTCTGTCCTCCGCTCTACTGGCGAACCATCTTTGGACCCAGACTCTTTTTTGGTGCCTCCTTTTCTTCTCGCAGTAGTGTTCACAGAGCCTGCAGATGGCTTCGCACTGTTGCAGAACGATGGTGGCTGCCGAAAGGACTTTGTTACCATCCACGGTGGACATGACTGGATGCTGTGGAAGAGGAAGAGGCAGATGAAGGCTGCAGAGGTCTGCACCGCTGGGCTGCTGTTCTGAAAGTGCGATGCAGGCGAGTTGCTCCCCCTTTTTATAGGCAGTATAGGTTATCCGCTAGGCATCCTCTAGGCATCCTGTAGACATCCTTAATATCCGAGATAGGTCCCCTCTGCGAACGTTTTTTTCCATTTTAAACACTTTGTTTCCGTGCTTCATCCGCTAGGCATCCGTTCTGCATCCGTTCTGCATCCGTTCCACGTCCGTTCCGCTTCCTCCCCGCGTCCGTTTACCGCTGGAGCGGATGGACTTGCATGGATGCGTAGCGGACGCCTAGCGGATATAGCGGATGTGTAACGGATGCGTAATGGATGCGTAGCGGATGCGGAACGGACGAACTGGATACATTTTCCACGCAAAAGTTTTAGGCAGCCCAAAACTTTTGGAGCGGATGAAACGTCCATAAACGGATGCTGGACGGATAGAGAGGAAGCAAAATGGAGGCAGTGAGTACAGAACGGATACATCGCGTTAACCAACGGATGGCAAGGTTTTTTGTCCGTTTTACATCCTCTTTGCATCCGTTGGTACAGTGTGACATGGGCTTAAGGCTGCAAATGACATATTAGCTAAAACTGGGCAAGGTCCTGACTGGCCACATCCTCCTTCTGCTGATCCATGAGTCCAGGAAGACCCAAGTTGTGGACCTGCTCTTTCAGGTATATAAATTTATTTATTCCATAAAATAAAGACATAGAGGAACTCCAAAGTATAAACAATCGCTTCACTTTGTTGAGAGTTTTGTTTTAAGAGAAACATCCCAATACTGGAAGTAAAATGCATACTGTACTGTGTGAAATGGTAAGATAGCCATCCCTGACTGTGCACTTTCTCTTCTGCCAGACTTTCCTTAAGCTGAAATATAAAAATAGGATATTTTTATTTAAAAGTTAAAAGATAACATTTTAAGTTATTGAAGAACTAACCACTTACACATAAAGTATTAATTCCAACCACCATGGCATAAGAGTATATCAGATGGTCAGATCAAACAAAAGGTTGGAATGTAACTATAATTTAAATGAACCAAAGAGTATTCATGGAAATAATGTTTCCCACTATTTCCTTTCTTTCTACAGGAGTTCTCCCTACAGGAGTTCTCTGGAAAAAGAGTCCTCTGGAAAAGGCTTTCTTCAATTCTGCAGAGCATGGAATCACTTTTGGAGAAGGGTGAATCGTCTGCAATTGGGCTGAGATACTATAATAAATGGATTTATTTAGTTCTTTTATACCCTCCCTTGCTTTTCAGGCAAAGCAGAAAAGGCAGCCAGTCCATTTTAAAAAATGAACAATATATGCAAAAGGCATTATTACCTTAATACAAATAAATTAACAGTCAATAAATATATTATGGATGCTGAGAAACCCAACTCAGCTTCCAAGAGAATGCATACCGAAATCTGGGAGCAAAAAAGGAAGTCCTCTCTCCTATGCCAGAAAGATGGCAGCTAAAAAAAGACCCACCTTACAAATGTATGAGTCAGACTTAAGTTAAGGTTTAAGCTAGTTAGACCTTGAAATGTACTTTGGGCCATTTGATATCTGAACAGGCAAGGGAGGACATGGACTAACTGGAGGGCACACTAACTGTTTAATATTCTTGCCATCTACACTCAAAATTACAGTGAAAAACTGCAAATTCTTTTTACTTGGGTCTAGATCAGGAGTGTCAATTTGCTGCCTTGGATGTGTCATGTGCTGGTGACGCCCACCTGTGGTTTAACGAAGGTGGGGGAGTTAAGATATCTCACATGACAACAACTTGACATAGTGAGTTTGACACTCATAGTCTAGATATATAGGAAATCATATTTTCATTATATTTTTACAACCAATTTTAATTTCAAGAACACATGTTAGCAATAACATAGTATCTGCAGTGCTACTCCATTCAAATTTCACACAGAAATGTATGACGAGTCATCTACAGACTAGAGTGATCATAGATTTGAAGGGCCTTGGCTGAAGTCAATTTCTGACATTGGGAAATAAATAATGTAATTCTAGACTGTTGAATCTATCAAATGAGGTAAAGAAAGAAGCAATCAATTTACAAAGTCATAATATGCAAATATTTGAAAGACTATGGCTGTGAAACAGTCCAAAATAATAATAAAAAATCAAGAGACCCAAAAAGGTAGAATATTTGATTTTAAAGCTATGCCTGCCAGAGGAAAAATAGGAAGCCAAACACGATACATCCTCATTTTTGCCATACATCTGGTAACCCCCAGTAAACAACTTTAATAATTAAGATTAATATGAATAAAATTGTTTTATTTAAGGATATATGTGTCAGGAAACTTTAACATACATATTTATCTGCATTTTATCAGACTGTATGGAAATCAAATGATATTTATTTTTTGTAACTAAATGTTATGATGTACTCCAAGGCTTAAGTGGACATGAAAGTATGCAAAATTCACATGGACCTCTCCTAATTTCATCTGTTGAAATTTAACAAAAAGCTTATTTATAAGCATTAGATAAATGACAGATAGTTTTAGACACTAAATTTTGCCTGGAAAACAACTGATGGTTTCTTTTTAGTAATTCATACTCTGCTTTCAAAAAACAATATTTACAAGGCAACTTACAAGAGAAATAGTCACAACCCAGGCACTTAATAGAGAAAGAGAGGCAGTAATTAAATAGTTGTTTTGCTTTAGTTTTATTGTCTTTAAAATATATTTGCAGTTGCTAAGGATGAAATCATTGTATTACTTACCCATCACTTTTCTTTAAGAGGCTCCCAGATCTCTCTGTGCCATACTGTTTATTTCCCTGGAACTGATGCATACTATACCTTACTGGTTTGCTCACAGAATTCTGCTGGAAAACAAATACATATATTTGAAATGTAATTAAAAACAGCAATAAGCAAGAATGCAAAAAATCTAAGGTCCATTAGACTTTGATCTCAAAATTAGAAATATTAAGTTAGAAATAGTTAGATGGACATTGATTCCACCTTTCTGCTCAATCCAATATGGAGCCATAGAATCCCTGGCAATCATCCAGCCATTGAGTGAAGAGACTCCACCATATTGCAAAATCCTCTTACCATGAGATCCTCTTAAAATATAGCCTTTGCTTCCTTGCCATTTTCACCCATTGATTCTTGGTCTGTTCTCTAGATCAACAGATAATGTAATCCATTTGCTGCACAAAACCTGTCAACTATTTAATCATAAGTGTATCTTCTCTTTTCCCACTGATTCATATTTTTTAAAAAATTGCTTTGGGAACAAGTTCAGCACATTTACCCAGAAAATGCTAAGCCCGCAATAGCAATGAATTATCTGCAGCAATACTTGTTGAAGCATGGAAAGATCAATCTAGTATAGTGTTTCTCAACCTTAGCAACTTTAAGATTTGTAGAATTGGATTTCTGGAAGCTGAAATCCATACATCTTAAAGTTACCAAAGTTAAGAAACACTGATTTGATATAATGGCCTGATTTTGCTGGCCCCATATTTTCTTTTTATCAGAACTCCTCCAAAGTTAGCAGATGAAATTGAAAGCTGGGCAGTTATTATTCTTGGCCAAATATTTTTTTATCCCTGTTATAGGCTATCTTGGCACCTTTTCTTACTATTAACTTTCCTCTTAAAACAATGTAATGGACATTCTATTTCACATCAAAGCATGAAATATCAAAGGGCTTTGTGACATTCTGCACTAAATTTTGGGATAGACATATTGGATGGGGGCTTTTTTGAATTTTCCCATGGAAATAAATTTTTTCCAACATTTTCTCATGAAAACAACTTTTCATTAGGCAGGACAGCAGTACTGCTGCTACTATTTAAAAAAAGGCTTGTAGGAGTAGCTCCTTCACACTGTGTTCCTTTGAGATTTAATTGAAGGGAGGATACAGGATATTGGAGAGAAAACTGTAGAATTAATACAAGAGACATGACCACATCCACCCATCTATATATATATGCAGCTCCCTATAATTAAATAAATACAGCAACACTCCATCTGTGAGTATTTCCTGAAGCTCTCTTCTTCTTTGAAGGAATTTTGAAACCAAATTATCTTCTATAAAATTTAAGAATTGACAGAAGCAAAGGCAGACTGGCAGAAACTGTGCTCATACACATGGTAAATTGCCTTTCCCCAATTAATCCTTCCTTTAGTTATTAAATAAGGATTTCTAAGAATATTTCATCAGGTACCTGCTGTATAGAAAAAAATTGCTATTTCTCTACAGCAAAATTGGATGTACTGTCCCTAGTTTTACCTCTCTGGGCTCCAACTGCAATGCTGCTTTGAGCTGATCCCGAAGGGAACATAACTGTTTCTTCTCGTCTTCCTGCTTTGACTTCATCTAAAATGCATCAAAACACATTCCATCAAACACATAAGTTGTTTTTATGTTTGCTGCAAAATACTTTCAGTTGGCATTTCTTTCTATGCTGCCCAAGTCTCCAGGAAGTCTCCACAATATTAACAGCAATTTTAATCCCAGTTAAGCTAACAAATTTAATGCTAACACCATTTGTTCCAAGTCTGACTGGTATTGTATTCAGTTGCCATTTGAAATTATGCCTCTTCACTGTTTCACATACTTGAAAGGGATTAGATGAAGATTAAAGTGATACAGCATATAAAATCTGTCCAGAAGGAAAGTAAGTTTATTTATTATTTATTAAATTTATATGCCACCCACCTCCCAATAAGTCGACTGTGGACAGTTTATAGATTATTATGGAGATGACGTCTTCTTACCCCATCAACCAACTCCTGCAGAGAGTGCACCCCTTGGGGACCCAAGCAAATTGGCAAAATCAAGCTTTAATACTCTTCTGGAAGGTCAAAGGGCCAAGTTACATGTCTTTCCATGGAACCATTTTACCTTTTATGCTGAATTTAAATATTAAGTTGGAAGTATCTGTTATGGATATGGCTGCAAACCATCCAATTAGTATTTGAATATATATGCACTTCCTTAAAGATACATTCAAGAAACTGGTTGAATGTGATTTTAGGGTGGAGGACTTTGTGGAACCTTAACCTGTTGCTGAAAGTTTACCTCACCAGCTGTCAGGCACAAATAATCAAGTCCCCACATATAGTATTTCAAGCTAATTATTTTATTTTATTCCACCTACACTACAGGAATTTTCCAGTCTGTTTGCCTTCTCTTGGTACAAATTTATGTTGTCCATGGAACTTAAAGGGGTGGTTAGGGCTAGATATCTTGCAGCTGAATAACAACTCAAGGCTAATTCCCCGCTTGATCCCCCTTTCTTTGCCTGCCTGGCTGTTTCCCAATATCAATGTTGCATACCTGCATAGTATAATATGGTACACATAGTGCAGAACTCTATATATTTAGCATGTCTGCTCTAGCTAGAGACTGTACAAAATCAATGCATTAGGACAGAAGATACATTTTATTTCATTTTATCTTAAAAATAAACATAATATTCTCAAATCATAATTGTTCAATAATTCCCTTCTTGAAACTAAGTTACAACCTCCAATCCCTTTACACATGTGAACTTCCAAGTGTTCAATGTGGAGGCTGTATGCCCAGGGCTTCAGGTTTTGTGAAACTGTAATAATGCAGCATGCATGAGAATGAAAAGCCAGAATGAGAATGAAAATCCACATTAGGCTAAGTGGATAGGCTCTTCCTTACACTATTTACAAGGGTGGAAGGGTTTTGGAAATGTAAGCTTTTGTTTTTGTTATGTTATTAAGAACAGTCTTTTTCAACCTCTGCAACTTTCAGATGTGTGGACTTCAACTGCCAGAATTCCCCATCCAGATAAACTGCTATTACTATTAGTTATATTATGTCTAAACAAACTAGCTTCAAAATATGATATCTGGAAATAGCTTACAAATACAAACCTTAGTTATGCCAAATACAAAAAAAAATCTGATTAACTAAAAGTGGAGTGAAAACTTTGTACTTCTTTTTGAAAAACATTTTGTTTCTGTGTGTGTAAGCTTAAGACTTGACAGAACTCATGTCTGTTTATGTACTTCACACTGTGTTTTAACCTGATGTGAAATTTTGGCCTATCAATTTCATATTGTATACTCACACTCTGTAGCTCAGGAGTTAGTTTCTCTATAAATTCCTTGTGCTTCTCTGTTGCCTTTAAACATTTCTGGAAGAAACTGATATAAAAATATCACGAAACCAAAGTAAAAAAAATATATGTTCAGTTCACACCATTGGACTCTTTCACATCAATATTACTACAACACTACTGTCTTTCCACAATTACCATCACAACTGTTTGACCTCAACATGTTGAAAATGATGCTTGAGCAGTAGAAAGAAGATGGGAAGTGGGAAGAAATGAGGATACCTTTCCATCAGGGGGTGATTCATTAGAGGCACAGTAAAGCAAGAGTGGGTAACTGACTGTCCAGAATGTCTCTAATGCTCAAGTAAAACTACAGTATATGATGTTGTGATATTGCTAGTATGAAATCAGTTCAGTTCCCAGATGTAACCATGAGAATGATGATGTCCAGGATTTGAACTGCTGTAAGGATCTCATTTGGAAGAGCCCCTTTCAGGCTCACTATCCAAGAATGGTCATTAGCCATGGAAGCTAGAAATGTATTTCTTCACAGTTTTCAGATGCTGGCTGAAAAATTTATAGAAATATTGATGTTGCTTTACCAGTGTTTCATTGGATTACTTCAATTGTTACCCATTCTTACAGGTGGAGGATAGGCCCAGAATAGGCCCAGAATAATAGATAATATTATTATCTATATATTATTATCTATAAAATAATGGAATAAGCCCATTTGAAACTGGAGGTGGAGAAACACAATTCTCAAATATTTCCTTTTCCATGCATAATAGACAAAAACCTACTGACCTAAGTATCCATCACACAATTTCCTTTCAGGAGAAGCAACATTGCTACTCTTTTATGATTGACGCTATTACTATTATTAGTGTTGTTGTTGTTTACAGCATTGAAATATTATATCACCCACATTCTTTTTTAAATGGACACTCCATCCCACTCCTCTACTGTCTTCACAAGTCATTTTGAAACTGGTGGAAACTCAAACAGAGCAACTGGTTCCAACTGGATTTTGAGTGGATGCCCTTTGCAATTGTTCTTGGATAGTTCAAATATTTTTTAATAATTGATTTATTTAATGTAGTGGTAAAAACAAAAGGCTGGCATTAAGAATTTAAAATAAATGTTGATATACCATTTTTCATTTGTCTTAATCCCAAACAATTTACAGCAACATCTCTCCCCTTCCAAAGGGTAGAAAAATTAACAGGGTCGGCAAAAGCGAACATAAAAATATGGGTTATGAGGAGTGCCTAACCTGTTCGTTTTGCAACAGACTATATTCTGTGTTTTAGAGAAAATATTGGAAATGGAAATGAAGATTTGCAAGGATCAGATTGCTTACCCATAATAAAATGTACAATATAGGATAAAATATATTTAGGCCATAGATTCACATTTACAAAGGTTTGTGGAACAAGAAATTTGTATTTAAACTGCCCTAATATCTTTGGTGCCAAGAAAATTGTGAAGAATGAAAAGGTAGAAAATAGACAGCACTTACTTGAACTGGGAGTTGCAGTGCTTGATGTTATTCTGCAGCAAGTCTACTCCTTTCTTGGTTTTAAGCTCGTTCACTTTAATTAGGTACTGGAGGAAAAGGTTACATAGCTGACTTTTTGAGCTACATTCTCATTTGTTTGCTTAGCCCTCCTCTGTTCTTGAGTGCTAAGTTACACTTTGCAATTCTTTCTTTTTAACTCATGCACAGAGAATTATGATAATCTTTGCTTTACATAAACTCAAAGATGATTGTACTTGTGTTGAAGTAATTCAAATGTATTTTTATGATCTGTCTTTTAAATTCTATGAAAGGCAGAGTTTACAAAGGTGTTTACACTCGCTAAACCAAATGTTACATTTATAGTTCCCAAGTATTAGGATAAACTTATTTCCAATAGCTAGCAGCAAAAAAATTAATTGCTACATAGTGGTGATTATGGTACTATGGTAGAATTAAGCTCAGAATAACTGTACTTGAATTTTAGCAAATGATGGAGGTATTGTATATTCTCAGAGACTGAATGATGCTTTAAAAATGAAGATACGAATGTTAAAGGAATTGAAGGATATATATTCACAAATTAAAAACAAACTTAATTTATTGGAAAAAATTAAAAGAGTTGGCTCTAGATTCTCCTATATCAACTGAAGATATTTCTTCAATTTGAAGAGGAAATTGGGCACAAAACAGGAAGTGATTTTTGCCACATCTTCATTGCAACTGTGTATTACCTCCCCTGCTTTTTGAAACCCACTGCAGATAGTCCTCAACTTATGACCACAACTGAGCCCAGAATTATGACCATACATTGTGGAGGTTATTAAGTGACACACATGATTGACTTCCTTCATGACCACAACCCTGGCTTTCCCCATGGTGGTCATTATGCAGTTCATTAAGTGGAGCATGGGATGCCTCAGGAGCCCAGGCTCACAGTATAGCACCTCCCAGCTTATCTGCCTGATTCCTGACTTACCAGAGCCTCCCCAGTCTCCTGAAGCTCTCCTTGCAAGCTTCTCATACCCTTGGACCTCTCTCCCCCAATCGTGCCTCAGTTCACTTACCTTTTCTATCTTTTAGAAAAAGAACCATCCAAATTGCGATGTAGCCTTCTTATACTATACAGAGCCCAGATGGTGCTGTCCTGGAAGTGGGCACCAGTTTGGAAGCAGGCACAATTCTCACAATCCAAGAATTTTGCTGCTTCCAAAATGATGCCCACTACTGAGACAACACCATGAGGCCTCTGTAGAGTATAGCAAGGCCACATGGCAGATCGGCCATTTCTCTTTCCTAGAGGCAATCTCCAGAAAAGATAAATGAAGTAAGTTGTGACAGGGAGCAAGAAGATCCAAGGTTGTGGTGCCTGGCGGAGTGGGAACCAGGTCAATGGCCTGTAAAAACCAAGCCAGGAGGAAGATATAAGCCCATTCCCTTCTAGCGCTGAAGATATTACCTAGCTGTGTGTTGAACTTCCAAAACAGCCAAGCTCAGAGAGTACCAACAATTCCATGGGATGGAGTTAATAGATTCTCAACCATTTCAGAGGTATCATGCTCAAAGCCCTGCCTAAGTGAAATAGAGACAGGCTCAGGACCTCCTTCCTGAGAAGAAACTTCACCATCTACCTGCCTCACCTCACACATATGTAACTGGAACATCCTTCGCTCTTTTTCCATCTCCTCCGCAATCTCTCCTCCAGCAACCTCTGTCCTCACCATTCCATATTGTTTTGCCAGCTCGCGCTTTTCTTTCTCTATCTTTGCACTCAAGTAGAGAAAAAGCAATGTTAGATATTTTAATAAAATAAAATAACCTCAAAATAAAGTTATGTTAGTTTTCTAAAGAAGATAATATGAAACCAACTTACAGTTTGCTTTCATAGTCTTTCCAAGCTTTTTCAAAAGGCTTTTTAAAATCCTATTGAGAGATGAAGCAACACTTTAATGCTGCGTTTGATCTTTTGTTCTATTTTTCTACTTCCAAATAATTTTACATTGCTAAGCTATTCTGTTGACAAGTATGAGTTTGTGTATCAAGCATTCCAATTGCTCTTTACCTTCAGTTATTATCAGAACAATCAGATTCTATTTTTCTGAATATTGCTAAATACCATTGTACTGTTTGTACAATACACCACAATTTTTCCTCAATTAATTCCATTTGGCTCTGTTGGTCATCTATTTTATCTGTAGTTGTCTATGTAGTTGATTATCTGTACCTATGCATTATGCTTGCATGTACTTAATTCTTAATTTTATTTTTATCACTTGCTCGAACTATCTTCAATAATACAGAAAATTAGCTGTTGCAATTAATCTGTTTAAGATTATTAGTGTTTAAGACAGTATTCCCCTTTATATAATACTTTACAGTATGCTTCATCATTATGCTTCTTTAGGCACAATATTGATACTAAACAAAGTTTTGTTTCAGATAATCAATTACTAAAATAGAAGTTTGAAATGACCAACCCTCAAGATGTCTAACTGTATTCATCAGACTTAATTAGTACCTTCTCTGACACCTACTTGATCTTTTCAATTCAGATTATCAGGGATAAAATCTGAGGCTACATATCTGCAAACATTCCTGACCTATGGTTCCTTCTTCTAACCGTGGTATTGAAAGCAATATACAAAAAAGAGCCACTACATTTCCAGAGAGTTTGAAAACCTACCAACAGATGAATTAAATATCATAGTTGCATTTTCAATTTTGTATAGTGTGTGGTATCATAGAGAGTGAATTCTTTCAGATTATCAGCTTTTCCAAATTCCCTTTTCCAGAAAGCTATATTAAAATGTTATCCACCAGTCTTTGAATTGACATAAAACTAATCTGGAATGCATTGTTCTGCCCCAATCGGTCCCAGAGCAATCTGCTATGGAGTCTGCCCTAACTGGAATCAGCAATGAAGTTGGAGATAGGTGCCACCTTTATAGACTTATTGCAGAAGTTAAGGCAAAGGATTTGTGGATTTCCCCAACATTGCTTTCCCTCCAACCTGCTGGATGGAAAAAAGAAGTGCAGGTAGATGCTAACATCAGTAGGTTTATGTGCTTATTGGCTTCCCCCACTAATAGTTTGCAAGTACAAGAAGATGCATAGCATGAAACAAGGTCTCCTATCCTGCTCAGGAAAATGCTTGCATCGTACCTCTGACCAGCCAGACTACAGAAACACTGGCCTAAAGTATAAAAAGGAGTTGGGCAGATCCCAAGCTGAAGACTGCATCAGCATACCTATGATGAAATATGCTGGAGTGTATTCACAGCCCAGCAGATAAGAAGAAAGACACCAGGGGTGGGATTCTACCAGTTCACACTTATTCTCTAGAACTGGTTGTTAACATTCTAAGCAGTTTGGAGAACTGGTTGTGAGAAGAAATTACTGGCCTAATCCTGTCATGAAGGCAGGAAGGAAACATTCTGGTGTTACTTACAGAAACTGCCTCTCCCTTATTACATTCTTGGCAGGACTAGACTTCCTGTCTCAGGAACTCTCTGGAGGTTTTTCCCCTCCTTTGCTGGTACTTTGCTTGTGTGCAATGACCATTCAAAGTTACAATGGCAATGAAAAAAATGACTTATGACCATTTTTCACACTTATGACTGTTGCAGCATCCTCACAGTCATTAGAGGCCAGGCGAGGAGATGCATGCCTTGATGTGAGTGATATTGAGTTGGCCACGCCCACCAACTAAGCCACGCCCACAGAACCAGTTGTTAAAAAATTTGAATCCCACCCCTGAAAAACACTATTTTAAAACTGAAACAATTAAGGACAACTTTAAGCTGTCTCTGCTAGTGATGAGTGTGGAAGAAAAACTTCAAAGCTGCCAATATGAGTTTTCCTTCCTTGTGGTTTTGTGTCCTCTGAACTGAAACTTAAGTTTAAAAATAAGCTTACTCTTGGCATTTTCAAATTATCCATAGAGAAATACCTTGAGTTGGTTTCGTCTGCTTATTTAGGAATTATGTAATTTTTCCTACCACTTCCTCAAAAATGAAATGTTAATTGATGATGCCACAGCTTTGGAACAGATTGTATTCCTCAGAAAACAAGAATAGTGTCCACAACTGCCCAAAATAATTAACAGAAAAGTAGTCTGTGTAAAAGGGGACTTTGCAAGAAAATAACTTCAGGATTATGAAGTTGAGCATATATGATTGTCATTGTTATATTGTCAGGACTGAAATAGGATGAAAAGAGCTGTCCCTAACAAAGAGTGTGAGCTGCATCCTACAACATAGGAAAACAACTATTGAAACTACAGGGTGATTCTTTTAGAGACCGTGGAATCACATTTTGAAAATCCACAAACAGATGACTTGCTTTAATACACATTCTATAATCTATTTCCAGCATCAACTCACCCCTTTGAAATCTCCCTTGATCAGTGAATCCAGAGAAAACTGAATGTTGTGATAGAGGCTCAGCAACTGAAAAACAAAGTTTGTTGTATAGTTGGCATGTAACAAGTGCTCTTGCACTTAGGATATTGAAAACTGTTGTAATAACTTACATTAAAGTATGCAGTATAGTATGGGCTATTATGTGGAATGCTTTCATACAGGTGATGTTTATAGACATTAAGTAGAATCAAGACTAGCAAGCAGCTGTTCTTTTATAAGAAAATCTCCATAATTCTATTTATGAGGCAGGGCAGGTGAAATAAGAACCTTCCCTAAAAGCAATCAGATTCAGCAGTATTGCAGGAATTTAAAAACAAGGATAGAAGCAGGCAATGCCAGTCCCAGAGCAGTATATAGTAATCCTCAATTTACAACTGTTCATTTAGTGACTGTTCAGATTTGCAACAGCAGTGAAAAAATTACTTATGATAATTTTTCACACTTCTGGCCTTGGTAGCATCCTCATGATCATGTGATCAAAATTCAGATGCTTGGCAACTTATGACTGTTGCTGTGTCCCAAGATCATGTGATAGCAAAATCAAAGGGAAAGCCACTAATGTAACAGCCACCTTACTAACTTATCAATTGCAGTGATTCACTTAAAGGCTAGGTCACACTGGCCGACGGATGCAAAAAGGACACAGTGGACGAGCAAATTTTCGGGAGTGGCTCCATCCGTTGTCATCCGCTCCAAAAAGTGGTAAAAATTTGCATAAACAGAACGGAAAAGAAAGGAAAAGAACGGACGTGGGTAGTATGTAGCAGGGATGTTAAAGGGATGTTCATAGGAAGCCTAGAGGATGTATATAGGATGCAAACCGTTCACTGCGCATCCTTTCTATTTCCGTGCTACTAACGCTGTGTAGACGTTCCGTGTACCTTTTGTTTCCTCCCTCTTTCCGTTTTCAGCTGCAGCGGATGTGAGTTGCGAGGATGCCCAGAGGATGCAGAGAGGATACAGCGGACGTTTAACGGATGATAAACGGACATAGAACGTTTGTTGCTTGTATGTCACAGATTTACATTGTACGCAGCGGAAAGTTCATCCGTTCACAAAGTTTTGTGTAGCTCAAAACTTCTTGAGCGGATGAAATCTCAGTGGACGGATGCTCAAAGGATAGAGTGTATGAAACACGTAAGCAGTGAGTACACAACGGATGCATAGCGTTTTCCAACGGATGGCAAGCTTTTTTTAACGTTTTACATCCTCTTTGCATCCGTTGGTGCAGTGTGACATGGGCTTAACAACTGTGGCAAGAAAGATCATAAAATGGGGCAAAACTCCTGAACAATTGTCTCATTTAACCAAAAGTAGCCAAGTGAGCTTTTTACAGGTGTGGAGAAAGGGACATGGTATGAAATGGGAAGGAGCAACTGATAACAATTGAATTCCACCCTTGCTTAGTGCTGGCAGTGTTGGCATCAAGAGGTCACGACAAGCAACATCTAGAAGAACCCTGTGGAATAGGATGTGCCTGCTACCTCCAGTATTAAAATTAATGGCCACATGAAACCCCTACTCAGCAGAAATACCAGAAAACTTTTAAAGTCCTCATTAGGCACAAAATTAGCAGTGAACAGCTGGCAAACTGCACTATCTTTCCTGGTTCAAATGTTCTGTGCAATGTAAACTAGTCTTCCTTAATGAAAGGTACTTGCTCTTTCAAAAGTGTGCCAAATCAGTGCATATAAAGAGCCTGTGTAAGATGAATGTGGTCTTCAGAATGGATTGATTGAGCATTTGAGGGCAAGTGCTTCTGCAGAAGCCAAGTATCCTATCTCTTCTGCAGCTACATTTAAAGGACCAATCAGAAGCTGGTTGATCCTCAACCCAGATTACATTAGCAGCCAAATGATTGGTGTAGTATGCTACATTTTGTTTTATTTCCATTCAATCATCTCCAATTCTCAGAGACTGCCTGGACAAGTCCCTGCATTTCTCTTGGCAAGGTTTTTCAGAAGTGACTTGTCATTGCTTCTTTCCTAGAATTGAGAGAAATGACTGGCCCAAAGTCACCCGGATGGGACAAGAACCCAAGGTGGCGCTAGATCCAATCTCCTGGTTTCTAGTGTGATGCCTTAACTGCTACACCAAATTAGCTTCCATGCCAGATTATACTCATGGCAAAAATTACATCATGAGAACATTACTTCAAAACTGGGACAGCTAAAGATGACTTTAAGCAGTGTATCCTTTGGGCTGGAATTAAGATGAAGAGAAAGTCTTGAGGGCATACCTTTAAAACCAAGATTGAATTGGAATTCTGATGGGAATTCTGGCACAATCTTAAAATATGCAGATTGCAGTTAAAATTCTCAAACATTTGTCCCCAACCTTATTCCTGTCTCAAGTTCTCCAAATGCTGAGCGTGAGCTTTGGTCCACAAAAAATTGACTACCCATATATGGAAAGCATCAAAATGTCCCACTGCTTCCGGTGATAAATAAATGTATTACGCACATTTTCCATTTTTATAACTAGGACATTATTTAACCATGTAAGTTTCTTGACACCTGTGGTCATATTTTGCACAGGTCAGGGAGAGATATTTGATCCTCTCAATGGATTTCCTAAAATGCAACTAATGTCAACTATCAGGACAAACAGCAGACCTGTCCATGGTCCTCCAGATACTGCTGGAAAACGATGCCCAGTAAACCCAACAGCAGGGCATAGGAAATGGGAGAGCAGGTGGATGGGACAGTACCAGGCTCTTGATGGCTTCTAGCAGCTCTTGTGAAAATGAAGCAAAGGTGGTAAAAGCTTCAGACAGCTTTTCATCTCCGCTGTTGTGATAGTTTCCTGAAAATTTCTCCAGGGCAGCAATATGAGCTTCTAAGTGGCTAATGACATCTGCAGAAATAAAAAAGGCATTTGAATGTTCTTGCATGTCTTTTTCTGAGGCAAACAATGCTGTATTATAAAAGAAAATCTGGAAACATTGGCAAGAACCCATTTCATTTATTTTAATGGCCCTAAAACCCACATGAATACATAAAGTATTGGAATAGTCTGGAATTTAGCATAAGGAAATGTACTTTGGGAAGGACGCAGAATGCAGCATGAAGATAAGGATGTACAACTAACTGATCTGAAGTTTGTTAAGAAGCACAGCAGGAGAGAATATGTGGTCTTCCAGTTTTTGAACTGCAGTTCTGTTCCATTAATGGTCCTCCTGACCATGCTGGCAAAGGCAGATAAGAGCTGGAGTTCCCTGTCAAATGTGGAATTATAGATTGCCAAATGGTAATCCTTTACAACAAAGAATGTATTCTAATAAAATACGATCCCTTTGTCTTTTCTCATCTGGAACTAATGATTTCCAAATGTTTCCTGAATGGGAAATTTATCTACAAGAGGAATCCAAATACAGAAAGGAGGTCACACAGAGAGAGCTGCTCAGGAGTGAATGAAGCACTTTTGGAATAAAGTTTCTCTTTGAGAAATTGATGATAACATGGTAATGTCCATGATTATGCTGTTTGTTTTTGGGATCAATTTGTTTATAAAAGTACTTGTTTGATCTAATTTCTTTGAAGGAAAATTACAGACAGCTTGGCTGGATTCACACTGTGGGAATATCTCTGCAGGGGAGAAGGACAGCAAGTGATACCACAATGGCATCATCATGCAAAAATGCAAATTATATAATTTGTGTCAATAGTGAACATGTGATGCTTATGATTGTATAAACTAAGTTTGATTCTTACTTATTGTAGTGTATAATTAATGTGCAAATCAGGCTATAAAGCTTAAATGTGGCACAGTTTATTTTGTGAATCCAGTCACATATATTTAGTCTGCTGCACCCAAAACAGTCATGTAACAAAGATGTACACAACATCAGTGAAGAGCCAATTTCCATGAAGTTCAGCAAGATTGTCTGCAGTGGGTAGCATTTACATCTACAGCTTGACACAGGATTCTAGAATATCTCCTTCTCAGCGAAACCAGCTTTTCATGGACTAAATGAAAAGGATTTAATATAAAGAAGAGCTGTTTAGTGCTAGGCATGTTCCGAGTTTGAATTTCTTTGTCATGCCTGAACGAATATATTTGACAGGTAGCAGTCCTATGCATCCAACCTGAAAATGGCAGCTTATGCAATATATTTACCCAGTGTGAACATAAAATAAAACTTTTCTTTCCTTGCATGTCATGGACTTGGCTTATGTTGACTACAAGATGGTTGCCTAATTTATGGTTCAGTGTAAGCTGCCGCCTCCTCCCTTTTCTCTTTTTGGTTCCTTTGAGAAAGTATTGACTTCTTGCCTGCAGTTTTCTTGGCAAAGTCTTTCAGAAATAATTTGCCATTGCCTGCTTCTTAGAGCAGAGAGGGAGTGACTGACCCAAGGTCACCCAGCTGGCTTCATGCCTAAACTGGGACTAGAACTCAGAGTCTCCCAGTTTCTAGTCTGATGCCTTTATCACTACACCAGAGGTGGTATTCAGCAGGTTCTGACCAGTTTTGGAGAAGTGGTAGTGGAAATTTTGAATAGTTTGGAGAACCGACAAATACCCCCTCTGACTGGAGATTTTACAGTATCCTTCCCCTGCCACGCCCACCAAGCCACGCCCACAGAACTGGTACTAAAAATTTTGAATCCCACCACTGTACTACACCAAACTAGCTCTCTAAACAGCCTTACTAAATTCAACATTCTTACTGAAGTAGGATCTATTTCCAGATACCTGTATTTTTAAGAATTGAGAGAAGGAACTAAATGAATTAGTCCTTTAAAAAGCTCCTCCTTAAACATACAGAAATATCATTCTGGTCTGCCAGATTTGGCTGCCTTGGCTACATCCCATTTCTTGTTACATTCCCACCTTGTCCAGTCGTGTGCTCTGCTTTGACAGCTTTCCTCATTTTTTGCAGAACAGTTCGATCTGAATCCAAGTCCTAAAAGCATTAAAAAAAAAAGACTAAACGTATGTTCTCTTCTGCTCACAACAATAGTCACAGCAATTGGGAAAAATATCTTACTGCAGAGTTACCAACATTCTAATACTTTAATTTTGCAATTCATTAGGAGTAGCTTTTACAGCAAACCATAAGGATACTATACGGCTTGGAATGATCTCATTATACAAAGGTTGTGGTTATATCCTAGCATCATGATATCAGACAGAACTTTATACAAGTGATGGTATTCGCATGATGACATAATGCATATATTGTCATCTCTCCCCCATAAAAACCTATGTTCTCAGAAGTTTTTAAGACAATAATGATGGCAATACAACTGAGAAGTTTCTGGAAGATTCCAGTGGTTTTGTTCAGATACAGATAGAGATAATCAGAGTTGGAAGGGACCTTGTAGGTCATCTAGTCCAACCCCCGCCCAAGCGGGAGACCCTACACCATTTCTGACAAATGGCAGTCCAATCTCTTCTTGAAAGCCTCCAGTGATGGAGCTCCCACAACTTTTGAGGGCAACTTTTGTTCCATTGGTTGATTATTCTCACTGTCAGAAAGTTTCTCTCCTTGTTCAATTACCATCCATTGTTCCTTGTCTGGCCTACAGGAGCTTTAGAAAATAGCTTGACCCCCTTCTCTCTGTGGCAGCCCCTCAAATATTGGAAGACCGCTACCATGTCTCCTCAGTCCTTCTTTTTATTAGACTAGTCAAGCCCAGTTCCTGCAACTGTTCATTGTATGTTTTAGCCTCCAGTCCCCTAATCATCCTGGTTGCTCTTCTCTGTACATTTTCTTGAGTCTCAACATCTTTTTTGTAATGTGGTGAACAAAACACAGCAGTACTCTAGGTGTGGTCTTACTAAGGCTTTATAGAGTGGTATTAGTACTTCCCTTGATCTTGACTGTATCCCTCTTTTAATACAACTTAGGGTTGCATTAGCTGTTTTGGTGGTTGCTGCACATTGCTGGCTCCTATTTAGCTGGTTGTTCACTAAGACTCCAAGATCCCTCTCACAGTTACTGCTATTGAGCTTGGTTTCACCCAGTCGATATGTGTACCTCAGGTTTTTCTTTCCTAAGTGTAGGACTTTACTTTTTTCTATATTGAATTTCATTTTATTAGATATGGCCCAGTGTTCTAGTCTGTCAAGATCCATCTGGATCCTGAGCCTATCTTCTTGGGTGTTAGCTATTCCTGCCAGCTTAGTATCATCTGCAAATTTGATAAGTTCCCCTTCTATTCCCTCATCTAAGTCATTAATGAAGATATTGAAGAGTACTGGGCCTAGGACAGAATCTTGTGGCACCCCACTGTTTACTTCCCTCCATGTAGACTTAGACCCATTAAGGACTACTCATTGAGCATGGTATGTCAGCCAGTTGCAAGTCCATCTAGTGGTGGTGCTATCTATTCCACTTTTTTCTAGCTTACTAAGAAGTAGGTTGTGGTCTACTTTGTCGAATGCCTTGCTGAAATCTAAATATATCATGTCCACAGTATTTTGCTAGTCTACTAATTTAGTCACTGTGTTGAAGAATGAAATACGATTGGTTTGGCATGATCTGTTCTTAACAAACCCGTGCTGACTGCTAGTTATTACTTTACTTCTTTCTAGATGTTGCCAGATCTATTTTTTTATTATCTTTTCCAGTATCTTCCCGGGTATTGATGTTAGGCTGACTGGTCTATAGTTTCCTGGATCTGTTTTGTTTTTCCTTTTTTGAAGAAGGGAACCACATCAGCTCTTTTCCAGTCCTCTGGTCATTCCCTGGTGCTCCAGGGTTTTTGAAAGATATAGTGCAGTGGTTCTGAGATGACCTCTGCCAGCTCCTTTAAAAATCTGGGATGTAATCCATCAGGCCCCGGTTATTTGTTTTCATCAAGATCAGACAGGTGTTCTCTTCCTATTTTTTTTTTTTTGCTTATTTTAACTTTTATTTCTGGTCTGTCTTTTACAGTTATATTTTTGGTGGGTTGAGCTATAGTTTCTTTTTGCGTGAAGACAGAGGCAAAGAATGAGTTAAGCAATTCTGCTTTCTCTCTGTTGCCTGTTACTTCCTTGCCATCTTCTCTCTTTAGTAGACCGACTATTTCCTTGATGTTTTTCTTGTTATTTATATGTTGGAAGAGACTTTATATGTTGGAAGAAACTTTATATGTTGGAAGAAACAGTTAAGATTTATTACAATCAATTATATAAAGTTACCTTCATAACTAAACAACCTGCTTGGATTACTGCAATACATACTACATGAAGCTTCCCTTGAAGACCACCCAGAAGTTACAACTGGTCCAGAATGCAGTGACATGAACTGTGTTGGGTGCCCTGAGGTTTGCCCATTACTCCTGTCCCACAAGTTGCATTGGTTCTCAGTTTTCTTCCAGGTGCAATTCAAGTTGCTAATATCTTTAAAGTCCTATATAGCATGGGACAAAGTTTCTGCAGGACTGTCTTGCTTGCAGCAGATAAAATAGGCACATTGAAAATAATTTCCCTTAAACACTGCCATCTTGTGGGTCCTTGGAAGGTTGCCTTTTCTGTTGCAGTCCTTGCCCTATCATACTCTCTCTTCCCACTTCAAGGTGTTCCTATCCTTTTATCCTTCTGGAGAGAATGCAAGATTTGACTCCAATACCCCAAGCAGAGGTGAGGTAAGATGAGAATGTAGGTTGCACCTGACAAATAGGATTGAAGTGCCAAATTGCTCTGTTTTATTGTTTTAAGTTTTAGGACTGTATATATTTATGGGATGCAAGCTATCTAGAGTGGGTTTTAAAATGGGCAGCTATACAAATGCTGTTCAGATTTTTGCAGATCATTCAATGCTGCAATTTTCTCTCCTGCACCTCAAGATAAGAATAACTTTATCAGTTCTCAGCTTCTGAAAATCCTTCAAGATCTAGTTTTACCGGCAGGCCTGGAAGACCAAGGGACAGATGAATTAGTGAGGTGACTCCATTGCTATTAATCTCCCTTTGTTTAAAAAAATATATACAAACTACTAGAACAAGTATAATGTTTTTAATACTTGTTAATGAAAATTATTTTGGATCTTTATTATTTTAGTTTGTTGTTTATTTCCCAGAATTACTTGCTTGTGAGATGGTTGATAATATAGATTACATAAATAAATACACTCAAATACATATACTGGAAAGCATGGGTGAGTATTGTTAACAATTTATTATCCTTTTTGTGTGGAATGAAGATTTATCACTGTACAGTTGGTGGAAATTCAAGATGTGAGCTAACTAAATGAGATTTTCTTATTTTATTTTTCTATTGGTCAGATGGACAGCACTGAAATCATTAACTCTATGAACCACAGGCAGAGAAATACTATTCAATGAACACAAATAAGACCTACTACTTTTTGGGACTTAGATTATACATTATTTTTAAATTAAACTTTAAACTAAAGAAAATAAATAAAATAATCAGACCAAAATAAAACCTCAGCATTACACATGCAACAAATGTGAAAAATACCTTTAATGGAATAATTATTGTAAACAGAGTAGCTCTCAGAACTTGACACTGAAAACAGAGACATAAATAAAAATGAAGCAAACAAAAATGTTCAAAAATGCAAAAATAAAAGAAAAATGGCAGTCTGCTGATATGATGAATGGCAACAGAGACAGGAATATTTGTACAGCTAAACTCTGAATGCCAGATAAAAACAGGAAAAGAAAAATGAGGATAAAAAATTGTTTTTTAAAAAAAGTAAGAAAATTACAGAAATCAAAGAGGCAAGCACATACTATGTAAAAGGAACTATAAAGAGGTGGCACAACTCTAAAGGAAAACAGAACAAAAGATATTATGAAAGCATAAATGCATGAAAATATTTTATCACAGAGCTACAATAAAACATTCTGGAAAATAAAGCTACCTGGCCTTACAAAATATTGCTAATAACAAACCAGCAGGAGCTGATTAAATTCTAACAGAATTATTTAAAATCTGACAACATCATAAAATTAAAGTTCTACAAGCAGGTATGGAATGTTCTACAGTCGTAAGATAATGCCAGATGAAATAATGTCAGTGCTAATTAAGAGAACTAATAATGGAGGTAAAGCTTTAGACTTATAATGGGAACTTCACCAATGTTTCCTTTTCCTAATGCTACAAGTTTTCCCCCTCCAAACTATTAATATTACTTTCTGATTTCGGGTTTCCTGCTACCAATTTTTAAATTAAATGTTACATCCTGTCCTAACTTTTAACAAACTTTTGATAGCTTTCAGGATCTGCTCAGCTCTTTACAAAACTTAACTAGCTATCCCTTTCTGGAACCTTCTTCACAGTAAGTGTGGTTATTGGGAAACTAAAACGAAAAATGTGCAACAAATTTTAAAAGAGGAAATGAAAAGTAAAAGAGGCAGAAATGGCTTTAAAAATCATAAGCAACAAATATTTACTGTAAAGTATCCCTTCCATAGCTGTATAAAAAGTATCCTACCTAACTCTTATCCTTTTAAAAATATCAATTATACATATTATCAGGTGCTTTCTCAGAATGAAGCCTTGTTTATTTTCATGTGATAAATTCCCAAGTAATATTGAGAGAAGACCATAATCTATCCTGATAAATTGTACATAAAAATTTGACATGCTGACATAGGATGAGAGTAATAACTCAAGAAAAACTAGAATTCACAACACCAAAGAGGCATATCAACCTCTCTCAGGTTGTGCCCATGGGAATTCTGCAGTCATGAGATAAGACTCCAATTCATGGCTTCTTCAACAATGAAATGAAACCCATTAAGGCTCAGAGAAACTCTGTGCAGCTTAAAATCCTGTGAGGGTCTGGATCTAAAGACAGCAGCTGTACTACAGAGTTTATGGCATTTTAGGGAGTAACACGTTTATTATGGTCAAACTCTTGTCCATCATAACCCTTTTGTCAGCTTGTTTGGAAAGCTTTAATGGGTTGTCAAGCTCTTTGAGCATCTGGACAAATAGATATTCATACTTTTAAAACAGAATTTTAATATTAGATTTTTCAGTTTTTCAGGAACTTAATTTATAATTGTCAGTTGCATTTTTATTATGTAAACTGCTTTGATTTTCCATTTTTTAAAAAATAATGTGCATATTATTTCACTAATAATAATTGGTTACATGTTAATAGGGTGAGGTAAAATTTCTTGGTTCCTGTTTACTCCCAAAAAACTCAACCCAATAAAGCATCAGCAACTGATTCAATCCAGTTGTTTTGTCTTTGAGCTTCTTTCCCTGCTCCTCCCTTACCTCCTCTAAGCTGCACACAGTATTCCTGCATTTTCCCATGTGGCTAGTAAAGGAGGAAGTTGTTGGAGAGCTCAGATCCTCCTGGCTTTGGGAGATGAAGTCTTGGACAGAAATCAGGTCCGGCATTTTTGTGTCTGAGGCGGGTGGATGCAGCAAAGGAGCACACAGCCTTGGGCTATCCAGCAAAGTCAGAGAGGTGGAATATCAGGCCACAGGAAAAAAAGGGGAACAGGACTGAGAGGAAGCAGCTAAGGGTAGCTGAGCAGACCACAAACCTCTGAAAAGCAGAGCAGCAGCTTGCTCACTGTCCCTCTATAATTCTGCTTTCCTGTCCACACAGAGAGAGCAGTACTTAAAGAAGTGCTCAGACTCATGCACTTTTCTACCACCTGATAATTGCCTATCTTGTGACTTTCTAGACTATAGACTAGAGTGACTTGGAGAGGAGTGTTTGGCTACTAATTGTCTTTAGGAAAATAGCAAAATTGTCTTTCTTTCGCCAAGCTTTTAAATTTTATTTTTTGTATGTTTAAAATATTCAACAGTCTCAAGTATTTTCATAAACAGAAAGGCAGAATATACATTCCATAATAAATAAAAATAAATAAAATTATGCTAAAATACTTTTTTTTAATTAACTTTTTTTAAAAAAATCCTGGATACTGATTACTATTTGTACAGAGATATCATATATATATATGACAATCGAAGGTACCAAGGATCATGTAACTTTGGTTCAGCACTGGACTTTCCAAATATTCAAAACCAAAGATATCTCCCACTGAACTCCAAGTAGATATCTAGTACTATTTGCAATCTGTTTATTGAAATGAATTTTGTGTTTGTATCTGTTCAAATCACTTCATTTAGTGCAGTACTAGATGCATACATATTATGTACGACACACTTCAGCTCAAACTATTGTATTTTGACACATATTTAAGAGCCAGTTGGTCCTTTGGAAAAGAAAGATTAGTCAATAACATGATTTGCAAAGCAATCTGAGTTTCTAAAAGTTTGATGTTGACAGCTATAAATTGATTTTAATACCTTATTTTTAAAAAAATTGTGCAGTCTTGCATTGCATAGATTCCCCATCTCCCCTATTTCAGTACACAAACACACATGCGCTCTGTCTAGTGCAACAAAAATCTGCGGCAAAATACAAGGCACTCATTTCATATCGTTTATCAAACTGCACTGGTTCCCTATAAACTTTCGGATGCTATTCTAGCTGCCAACTGTCTCTTATAAGACTCTTCATGGCAAAGTCCCTGGGACAACCTGACTTTAATTATCTCCACTCAGCCCAGGAGCTCCAGCTGAGTAGACGGATACATTTGAAGTCTAGACCAGTGATTTTGCAGAAGGCTAATTACCCAGAAAAAGGACCAAGGTAAAAGTAGAGAACTTCCCTGGAGCCGAGAACAAATGATGGGGGATAATTTCTCCAGTCTTTTGGTTATAAAACCAATGCTTTATATTTGGCCATGTCCACTATAGAAGCCATTTCATGAATGGACTTTGTATTATGAAAGCACTTATTATATGCTCTCACATTTGCCCAAATATCCAAAGCTCATACAAGTTTGCAGGTTCTTTTGCTTAATAGACCCTAAGGTACTGAAAATTTATATAACTTTTAACTATCTTTCTGTTTGAGTGTTTCTTATATAGATGAATGTGGATTGGTATTCTAGCAATCTAAAGTGCTCTGATCCACAAACAGCAGTACATCTCTACCTCTCTCAAACTGGATACTGTATTGTTAGCTATTTAGCAGGCATGGTTGGAGAGAGAAAATCACTATTCTTGATTATCTACAAAAGGATGGTATTGGACCTGCGCAGCTTTTGTACACTTCCATGACAAAACTCAAAAAGGATTTGGTACATTTAATACTTCTAAAAATTCAAGCAAATCTTAATAGTTTTTTTATGTCCTCAGTGTACCAAAATAGCATTATATTCAGCACGGTACAACATAACCCAAGATATAGCAAGTATAGGAGGAAACAGGTATAAATATCATGAAGTTGACCAAATCATTTTCTTTTAATCATAGTTTTTCCCTATTATTAAAATTGGTCTACTTGCATGGTACAGTACATAATCTATTTTCCTATGTACTGTTATATAAACACAAAATACTAAGTGACAAGTGATAATTTTTCCATAAATAAAGTGCATCCCACTACTGCCTTATCACCTTGTGCTGTATAATATTGGAATTTTTATAGCATGTGTTTTGACTAATTAAAATTCATTTTCCCACAGACATTTGATCTGGGAACACAAACAGCACCAACATAAAACTGTTAGTCTTCTTTGTATGACTAATTTTTAGTGCTTCTGCACCTCCTCTGCTTCTTTTATTTTATCCATAAAGTCCACAGAGTCTATTTTTCAGTGAAGTTTTATCTTCAGAACTATTGACAGGTGAAAACTTATTTCAGAGACTGTTATGAATCCTATACATGAGCAGCTTGTCTGCTCAGATAGAGGCGATATTTCTTCCCAGTGCAGATTCCTTTTCAAAACACTATACAGACAATTAAGCAGCTGTATTCTATGTTCTTTAAGACCTTTGATAAAAAGACATTGTTGTCTTCCTTCTGTTCCTTTTATTAAATCCCAATATGCTGGAGAGGATGAGAAACTCTTTAGCCATTTATTATCTTCTCACTGATGTATCCAGGCATTGTGTAAAGAATAAGAACCAAGAATATGGTCACAATTGCAATGATCAGCAGTGCAATGATGTACTTCTTGTACCGTTTCCAAATGAAGAAGATGAATGTTTTCATGGGATTCACAAACCAGTTGAAGGATGTTTTGGGACGACTGGAGGAGAAAGAAGGGGAGGGAGAAGAAAGTATATTTTAGATGGATGGGGTGGGGAAAGCTAAGGAAGAAAATCAAATGCTAAAATTTAAAATATACAAAACATATGCCCTATTTTTGATTGAAGATTAGTGACTATATAAATGTTTTAAAGAAATAAATTTGACTCCCACTGACTAGATAGATGCTTGGGTTCATAAGGAGGCCCATTCTCAAAGTTCTCTGGGTTTATTTTCCTATATTCTTTAAAGCAGAGGTCTCCAACCTTAGCAACTTTAAACCTGGAGGACTTCAACTCCCAGAATTCCCCAGCCAGCTTTGCTTCCCAGAATTATGGGAGTTGAAGTCCTCCAGGCTTAAAGTTGCCAAGGTTGAAGACCCCTGCTTTAAAGGAAGCCCAGAAGCAGAACACAACAACTGTATCATTCTGTTGCCAGCAGCAAGTGATATTCAGAGAAAAATTGCTTCTCATTCTGGAGACAGGATACAGTCATCACAGGTATACAATATTCTTTGCTTCAGCCCCACAATCTGAAAAGCGAAAGATCTTCCAAACCCTGTTGCCAGTTTTTAATCTGAATATGTTCCAATTCAGTTACTGTGTTCTATTTAATTAGAAACATAAAGAGACAATTTTATCAGTATGATAATTTTGGATCTAATTTATTCTTGGTAAACTTTGGTTCTCTTTCCCATACTGCTTTCCAGCTATCTGGACCAGGAAATGATAGTATTAAAATATAAAAAAATAAAGTACATTTTACAACAATAAATGGTATCAATGGTACTATTTTGAGTGGGAGAGCAAGATTGGGGTATTTGTATGATAATCTGCAAACATTTATCAGCACTTACTTGGGTTTTTCCAAGGGTTCTGGCTCCTTTCTCCCCAGACCAACTGGGTTTTTTTCAGCTTCCTCTATAGTCAACAACTGAAATTCAGCTTCTACTTTGCCCTGGAAAAAAAGCATACTTTGAAATAGCAGCGGATGTTTTCAAGTGTTTGCTTATTAAAGGAAACACAATGCAAATGCAATGAACCAAAACTTTTCTTTAAGAAACACAATTTCCACAATGATTGAATACAAATTCAACCAAAAATTAATCAAATCAAATTAACTGCAAAGAGTAAAAATCCATGTCTGTAGAATCAATCATCAGAGAAATGGGAGAAGCCTGTTGATAGTCCTTAAGAATAACTTCTCTGATACCTAGAAAATATGGTCGTTTCTGACAATGTAAGAGGCACCCATTGTTTTATGTTCTGCATTTTATGTTATGTGTGACAACATACCCCCCTTTAAACACATTTCCTAACAACATAAAGATACTTCCACTGTGCTCAGAGTAGTGCAGATCCCATTTAATTCTTGATTGGGAAGCTTTTCTAATCAGGAAGCTTTTCTGATTATGAAGTTGATCTTTTCACATTTCCTTTCCCCTGGAGATTGGTTTGTTCTTTTCCCTTATGCAAAACACATTGGCATCAGCCCTTTGAAACTTTTTAGTTTTAAATTCTTCTTTTTCTCTGTCAGGTTTTGGTTTAATATTGATAGCTGCCACAAATATACAAGTTCCAAAGTATAGTCTGATGAAATTCAGAGCTTTTTCTAGTATCTGGAAACTGAAGATGGATTCAGCCTGGTGTCTTTCAATAAAAGGCAATTCCATAAGGAAGCATCACAATTGTCAGAAAACTATGGTTTTCCAACTTCAGCTCAGATAAAGAAGGAAGTAGGGATAAGAAGATCAGGAAAACAGACATATTTTTAAGGAATGGGAACCCTAAAATAAAAGTTGGGTTTGTTCCTGCATATTTACTCCTTAGCCTTTCAGGCACCACTTCAATATTGCTGCATGTTTTCTTACAGTTAAGATGAAGATGTTCCCACTAGGATCTGAAAACTCAACATCTTCTGGTTTAACAGATCTCCTCCATTTCTTCTTCTTCTTCTTTTTCTTTTGCTTTGCCTCCCTCTCTTCCCTTTCAATGTCTTCCTGACCTTTCAATTTAATGAAGGGCCACCACCCTTTCATTCGCTTGTTTCGGAAGATGGAAAACCGTGGCATGGCTTTTTCCTTGGCCAACTTGATAGTGCACTGCTCTGAACTCTTGGCAGCTCTCACCATATCATTCAGCTTTAGCTCAATGGCTCCTAGAAAGATGCAAAAAACAGAATTTCAGGCACTCACCCACTTAGATAATATAATATATAATATGTGCAATAATTTCAAAACTGGTAAGAATTGGGTTTCTTTTTTTAATTTACTGGGAATTATATTAATTTTGGTCACAGTTAGCATGGCATCAAATCTTGATAGCCCTTTTATCAATGGTTAAATAATAAAAATGGAAGTTAGAAACAGGGAAGCAAAATAAAGAAGATATGTTAAAAGAGATGAGTAAATATTATGACTAGTATGTTGAATATTACTATTTAATATTGTAGAATTAATATGCGGAAGATTACTATTTTAAATATTGTAGAATTAATATTAATGTAACATATGATGTTGCAATTTTGATTATTATTTGTACCCAGACAACACACTGTTCAACTGAAGATGGAATTATTATATTAAAAATAAAAAATAATAATTAAAAAAAATCTTGATAGCCTGAAATGTAATTTCAGAAATCGCAATATGACTGGATCTTAATGTCATCTTGTTGGATCCTGCTCAAATTGTGGTCATAAATCAAGGAGCACCTGCAAATAAATGTAACTGATAGCCAAACAGACTCAATCAATGCTTCTGAACTCATAAAATCACCCTGGCGTTAATTTAGACCTCATATTGTAATATCTTGGTAACCACTGGGTGCTGCTATATATTCATTTTTCTCCTTCACTGCTTCACCAATGATACAGATTTTGTATCTATAAATAGGTAAGGTGACTTTTCGCTTTGTATGGCTACAAAAAACATCCAAAATTGAACAGGGAGAAGAGGCACTTGCCAAATTGGCCCTGGCATTGTGGACATGTCCTGTGAATAATAGTCTGGGAACTGAAAAAGTTATTTCCCCTGTTTCTGGCTCTATCTTTATTTCTTATTAACTACCTTAATAGAAGAACAGAACAATTTTAAGTAGAAGATCAAGTTCAGATAATTGGGAGAGAAATTTTAGGTGACCTTTTTCTCCTAGTATTTTCTCCTATTTGTGCCATGCATGCATGCACTAAAACAAACTAACATTCCAATTCTGTACATTTAAAAGAATACCTAGGAAATCATTTGCCGAAATCCTGTCGTAGTCCCAGACTTGAAAGACCAGGACAGCTGGTTCACGGAATTCCGACTCCTCCAGAGAAAAAATAGAATCCTTCTTTTTGTAAGTTATCTCTTTCTCTGTTGGAAGGTAATCAAAGCGGAAGACAAACCTCCAGTTGAAGTTGCCTTCCCCAGTCAAGGAATTAAAATGAACATCTGTTTCTTGCTTGTCTTTCTCCAGTCCTTTGATCCAGCTGCAGGAGAACTTTTCATTAGCATGTAGCAGCATCTTAACATAAGGACGATTCAGAATACAGGTAGTCCTCAACTTAATGATAATTCAAAGTTACCAAAGCACTGAAAAAAGTGACTTATGACCATTTTTGACACTTATGACCTTTGTAGCAGCCCCATGATCATGTGATCAAAATTCAGATGCTTGGCAACTGGTTCATATTTATGACCTTTGCTGTGTCCTAAGGTCACGTGATCAACTTTTGCAATCTTCTGAGAAGCAAAGTCAATGGGGAAGCCAGAGTCACTTAACAACCATGATAATAATGTATCAACTGCAGTGATTCACTTAACAACTGTGGCAAGAAAGGTCGTAAAAGGGGGCAAAACTCACTTAAGAAATGTCTCACTTAAAAATTGAAATTCTAGGCTCAATTGTAATCGTAAGTCAAGGACTACCTGTATTTCCTAAATAAGGTAACAGTGGAGGAAGGAATGGACATTTGCTCATTCAAGCCCCAAAGTTATATGACTCAGCTGCACACCCCCTGGCCTCCATCACATTGAAAAAGTCCACTTTTTTGTATAAATCCTCGATTTACAGCCATTTTGTTGTAGCAACACTGAAAAAAAGTGATTTATGACCGGTTTTCACACTAAAACTGTTGCAGAATCTCCATGGTCACATGATCAACATTCAGGTGCTTGGCAACTGGCATGTATTCATGATAGTTGCACTGCCCTGGGGTCATGTGATTTGTAACTTTCCCAGCTGGCTTCTGACAAGCAGAGGTATTGAGGAAGCTGGATGCATGGAACAACCGCATGATTTCTTTAACAATTACGGTAATTCTCTTAACAACTATGGCAAAATGGTCATAAAATGGGGTACAATTCATTTAACAACCGCCTTGCTGAACAATGGAAATTTGGGGCTCCATTGTGGTTGTAAGCCGAGGATTACCTACATAGGATATACAGTATATTTTTATATGCAGGCTTGAAAAAAAGGAGCATTATTGAAAAATAATTATTGAAAAACTTTGAAAAATTATTGAAAAACTTTGAAAAAAAAAGGAGCATTATTTAGGTGGCACAAGCCAAAGTCTTTATCAGTAGAGTAATATTTGCTGCAAATTTATCTATTTAGTTACTTACTTATTTTTTAAAAATTACATTGTCGCCTATTTGCACATGGCAAGTAAAGGCAGCTTACACAAATATAAAAACATTGTATATAAAAACTAAAACTAATAGAAGAAAATAATCAAAGAATAGCCCACATGCACACACACACACACACTGGCGACAACACATTACACAAGTCATTTAATGTGCTCCACTCCACTCTGGGTTCCCCAGCCTGCTGGCAGAACCAGATTTTCAGCCTTTTCCTAAAGAGTGTTAGAGATTGGGGCCAGTTTCATTTCTGGGGGAATGATGTTCCAGAGAGAGGAAGCCATTACAGAGAAGGCCCTTCTTCTGGGTCCCACCACGTATATCTCCTGCAACATTCCTTGCTTCCCTGCTCTTGTGGATCGGGTAGATGTGACTGGCAAGAGACAGTCCCTCAGATAAACTGTTAAACTGATTAACTCCCAAATAGCAAGAAAAAAATCCACAAAATCCACAGAGAATTTCAAGTCACAAATCTTTTCCCAGTGCACAATATACCCAACAAATTCTATAACGATAAAATAAGTAGACTAGAAAGTTCATATTATACAAAATGCTGTTTCTTTAAAAGAACCAAAAGTAACCATGTAGCAGGAGAAATTTGAATCAAGTTAATTATGAATTAACCTTCCACACAGAAATACAATCTGTTAAAATCAAATTCACACATTTAATGAAACAGAAAGAATGGCCCAGGGGCAGATTTCTGGTTGTTTTAACCTATCCCAGCAAATGCACCTTTTGACGTATATGTCACTGGAAATTTCTCCTGTTATTGGATTGACATCATCAAGAATCACATCATCTGTATTCCAGATAATGACACGTAGTTCATAACTGGGAAAGAAGAAGAAAAAAACCAAAGACAATAATGATTTTCTTGCAAATCCTGAGTAATTTGTTGGTTGGTCTATTAATTAATTGCAAAAATGCATACAAGATGGCTGGCAGTGAAGCCCCTTGCCAGGGGCCTTGGCAAAAAAAGACCTCTTTGACAAACAAACCCTTTTGTTTCCCAAAGTAATTGCAGATTCTCTGCATTTGGTTTAATGCTAAAATAGCATGCATTCAATGTGATTTCCATGGTTTCCATATTAGAATTACAGATTCTTTTCATATACCGTTGAGTTAATCTAAATTTAGATTAATCCGTTAGTCACTCCATTCATTCTGAGGCAAGATACAGCTGCATATTCCTCTTGCTTTATTATCCATATATTACTTTCCATTCTTAACAGCATAATACCCACAAGTGTGCACTTTTCCACTTTAAAAAGGTATCCAGATGAAATTACCATTTTCTAGAATATTAAATGCACTTTTCACTCATATGCAAGGTGATGCAATTTGCAGTTAGAAAGTAGATAAAAGGATAAATGTTTGCAGCATCAGAGAATTTCAAGTCACAAATCTTTACCCAGTGCACAGTATACCCAACAAATTCTATAATGATAAAATAAGTATTGATTCAGATTCCTGTTCATGAAGGAATCCCTCCCTACCTGATTGGGAGTCGTGGTTTGATGTTGACAGGTGGTGGTGCAGGGACATCATTTGGAAACATGTCAATCCACATGTGGAGAGAACCCTGGAGAAACAAGAACAACAAAAAGTCACTTGACAATGTTCTCTCCTTTGTTCGTCAATAGCCTAAGTTGCTTGGTATTTATTCCATGCATCTGTGTTTTTACTCTGCAACTTTGGAATTGTGGCGTGAAGAGTGATTAAGACAATGAGCTGTCAAATAGATAGCAAGATTGGGCAGGAAAAACCAGGAAGAAGATAATGGCAAATCATATTTATAATTATGCATAAACTATTATATTTGTAAAGTCATCAGGAACTGAGCTTGACCTGGCCAGAGTAACTGTATCATCCCAAATTGCTACGATTGTGCTAGAGCAGCCTTCTGTCACCAGAGGATTATTATGGGAGTTGAAATCCAATAACACAAGGTATATGTTAGAAAGGACCTCGCTAGCCATGCATGTGTTCCTACAAATATTTTTCACCCTATAGCTGCTATGTTACATATACATATGTAAATGTTGAATGCAAAATATAATAACCCAAGAGTATGTATAAATCAACTTTCTGCTTTCACCTGGAGAATGCCAGGGTTATCTGGATTGTAAAGGGATCGAACTTCCACGTGTTCTGGTACTAATTTGCATCCATACTCAGGCATTTCATCCCAGTGTTGAAGAACATGCAAAGCCTTGTGCTCATCATAGGCAGACCAGGTTTCATTGTTGTCTTTGTTGTCTTTTGCCAAGGCTTCTGAAATATAACAAAATACAGATGCCAATAAGCACTTACTTCTTCAAGTCTAGATTCAATTCAGTAATTAATGTGATACATGATATTTCTAATCATGCACTCAATTTCTAATTATGTCTCCATAGTAGTGCCACTGAATTTGGAAAAATATCCCAGTTAGAGGGAGTTGATATTTAACATTATCCTGCTGAAAGAGTTAGAATGTGGGATACAACTCTCTCTCTCTCTCTCTCTCTCTCTCACACACACACACACACACACACACATCTACATATATTTTGATACATAAACATATCCAAATATATACATATTATACATATATGTGAGTGGGTGAGTTTTCAGACAAAAAGAGGTTCAACTGACTTGGGGATTGTTTGAAATAAATTTAGGATAGTACTCTAAGGCTTTCTAGGAAAAATAAGTACATGAATCATAATACGTGATAAGTGTTGTAAGCACAACACTTATCATGTGATAAGTGTTGTAAACATTGACTGTGTTTGCTTAAAACAGCTTAATAAATAAAGGTAATGTAATGCTCAACTTATATCGCAACTGAGACCACAACATCTGTCACTAAGCAGCATGGTCATTAACCGAGTCTTGCTCAATTTTATTACTTTATATTGTGGTCACTAAGCAAATCCTGCTTCCCCCATTGATTTTCTTGTCAGAAACCCTCTGAGAACATTGCAAATGGCAATCACATGATCCTGGGATGTTGCAATCATCAAAAATACATGCCTGAATTTTGATGACATGACTATGGGGGTGCTACAATAGCCATATGTACAAGGCCTGATCATAAATCATTTTTTTGTATTTTCAAATGGTCATGAAACAAATGGCTCTACATCAGGGACCATCTGTAAAACTCTGAATTTACACAGTAATACAGAAAAGAAGCTAAACCAAATCCTCAGACAAACAGTTTTGTGGCTCTGGATGATGTCTGAAACAGATATAATCTCTCAGTTGAAACTTAGCTTTACTTAATTAAAGGCTAGGTCCCACTGGCCGACGGACACAAAACGTATGCATAAAGGACACAGCGGATGAGCAAAATTTCGGGGGTGGCTCCATCCGTTGTCATCCGCTCCAAAAAGTGGCAAAAATTTGCATAAACAGAACAGACATGGGTAGTACATAGCGGGGATGTAAAGTGGATGTTCATAGGAAGCCTAGCGGATGACAACGGATGGAAGCGGGGATGGTGAAAGCACATGCACACCTGATATGGCAAGCTACACCTCAAGAAATCCGGGCAGGTTGCTGTCAAGCTCACTAACCGGGGGATGTGCATCATGGCCAAGTGCAGTTTCCTGGAGGGTGAGATCCACCACCGAGGAGCAGCCCTTCTGACACCCCTCTCCCTCAGACAGCCCACAGACAGCCAGTCTTCTTCCAGCCAGGAGCCAGCAAGCCTGTCCAGGCAGGTGTCTTCAGAGGGCCCAACGGCAGAGACCCCCCCAACAGCTGCACTCCCCATGCCGGCAGACTTGGAGGATCCCCTGTCACAAATGGAGGAAGAAGCAGCAGCCACCAGAGGCCAACCCACCCCCAGCTCCACAGGATGCAGGCAGAGAGGCAGACTGGAGGGCCAGAACCATAGTGTCCTGTTGGAGATCAGGGACACAATGAAGACCAGCACAGAACTTCTCTCTCAGCTGGTCCAGTTGGACAGAGGATCCTCGGGCCGCCACACCTTCATCACCTATGTGAGCCACACCCTCAGGGACCTGCCAGAGGCTCAGTACCAGGTGATGAAGGAGAAGATAACAGCACTTCTGCACAACCCTCAAGGCCCAGCTGAAGCTGCTCCTACCCAGCCCAGGTCTGCTCCTCCACCCCAGGCGATGTCACAGCCCTTCCATGGCTTTCAACAGCCCCTCACCTACCAAGGCTACGACTACCAGGACTTCCCACAGCAAAAACAGACCTTCCCAGTCCAGGCCCAGGCTCATCGCATGCCACAGACTCCAGTCCTCACCCAGCTGCAGACCAGACAGCCCCACTACACTCCTCCTTCCTCCACCCCACAGCCAAACCCATCAACGGACAATCTGTCATCAGTCTTGGGCCTCACATCTCAGGTCCTTGATGAGGGGCCTTTCAACCTCACAGGACTGAGTCAGCTCTTGGACAATTTCCAAGATGGTGAACACACCATCCCCTGTTGTACCCTGGGGGCCAAGCACCCCAATGGCGCCTCAGACCAGCACTCAAGCCACAGCCACCTCCACAGTCCCTGCCCGCTTAACAGCTGAGACCATGGACATGACTCAGAGTGACTGAGAATAGTGTCAGAGACTGAGTTGTTTACTTGTTCACTTTATCTTTGCTTAAGACACTTTACTTGGTTCATTTTGCTTTTTTAATAAAGTCATAAAGTTTACCTAAGACAGTTAATAAAGGTTATCTTTGCTTAACACACTTAATTCAGTTTACTTGGTTCATTTTGCTTATTTAATAAAGTCATAAAGTTTACCTAAGACAGTTAATAAAGGTTATCTTTTATCTTTATCTTTCTTTAACACACTTGGTTCATTTTTTTACCTTAGTAAAGTATTGGTGAAAACTTTTAAAAAATGGTTAAGCCTTTGCATGCTTGTGGGATAGATAAGGATAGTTGTGGGATAGATAAACCTCCAGTGCAACCATAGTGGGACTTTATGGTCCACCATCCCAGCTGCCACACATATGGACCTTTATTATGAATAACAATTTATTCATTGATCAACACATTTTAAAATAAACAAAGCTCTTTATTAATGCCCTATTCATTGTACGAGCACTCAACATACATGGCACAATCTCATCATTGTTATGCAACAGCCTCAAGGAAGCATCCATTAATCATCTATCATCCTGTCTTGCCACTCCACTGCTCCAGCTGGGGAGTTGCACCAGTGTCTCAGGAGGTTGCTGCTTCTTCCCTTCACGTGAAGCTCTGTTGGGGCCTTGTACATCCACAGTGTCTTTCAGGTTACGTCCTTGCCTCCATTCACCAGGCTCCATGTCTCCATTCCCTTGTTGATGGTTGACAAGTCTGTTCTGCAACACTGGGTAGCGGGTGCGCATGAGATTGTGCAGGATACAGCAAGCTTCCACGATGCTCCTCACAGTATGTGGCTCATGCTGCATGGTGGTGAGAAGTATGTGGAACCTGTTGGCCAGGATGCCAAAGGTGTTCTCCACCACCCGACTTGCCCTGGACAGCCTGTAGTTGAAGATCCTCTCTTCATGGGTGAGGTATCTTGAACTGTACGGCTTCATGAGGTAGGTTCTGGGGGAGAAGGCATCATCACCAATGATGAAGTAGGGCACATCTTGTGTGTCATTGGGTAGGGGGTCTGGATCTGGAAAACCCATGATGAGGTTGAGTTCCAGCCCATCCTTGAGGTCACTTGCATTGTATACCTGGCCATCTGAAGCTGACCCGTTGCCTGAAGCATCGATGTACATGAACTTGTAGTCAGCATCGACCATGGCAAAGACAATGATGCTGAAGAAGCCCTTGTAATTGAAATAAGTGGACCCTGAGTTGGCTGGAGCTTTGCAGGCCATGTGCTTCCCATCTATGGCTCCAATGGTGTGGGGAAAGTTCCACCTCTGATACCACTCTTCTGCAACTTTCCTTCAGCTTTGTTCAGTGGTGGGGCACTTGAGGAGCACCTCCATGTATTCTTCGATGATGGCCTGCACCACTTCTCTGACCACTTTGCTGATGGTGTTGTGTGGCACCCTCCACAGATACTGCATGTTTCTGTATGTGGTTTCAGAGGCCAGGTGGCCCAGAGTCAGTGCCACCTTCAGTCCAGGGTCCAGGTTGGGATGGAAGTTGGTGCTAGGCTTGGTCAACCTGGGTCTCAGATGCTCTACAAGTTCATCAAACGTGGCTGGTGGCATCCTCATGAAGTGATGGAATGCACGAGGGTCTTCATTCCTCAGCTCCACCATCAACTGGTCATACAGTCCAAACTCCATTCTTCTCATGATCCATCTTCAGACCCACACAGCTCTTGGACGTCTCCTTCTTCTCCTTCTGTATAAAAGGTGAAACAGTCTGAACAGGTTTTGGTTCTGGTGATGAATGATCGCAGCTAACATATGGACTGTGTCATGATCCATGGTGGAGAACAATTGATGATGTGGAAGACCAAGACCAAGAGTGAAGAGGTCTGTATACCATGGCTGCTGGACTCATACTGAGATCCATATGATTTTCTCCCCCTTTTTATAGGAAATATCGGTAGTCTGCTAGGTGTCCTTCTACATACTCTAGACATACTCCAGACATCCTAAATATACGAGGTACATCCCAGATACAAACGTTTTGGCTGTTTTAATCCTTTATAGACGAGATGCATATGCTTACATCCTTTCTGTTTCCGTGCTACTAACGCTGTGTAGACTTTCCGTGCACCTTTCGTTTCCTCCCTCTTTCCATTTTCAGCTGCAGCGGATGTGAGTTGAGGGGATGGCCAGAGGATGCAGAGAGGATACAATGGACATTTAACTGATAACGGACATAGAACATTTGTTGCCTGTATATGTCGCGGATGTACATCATACGCAGCGGAAAGTTCATCCATTCACAAAGTTTTGTGCAGCTCAAAACTTCTTGCGTGGATGAAATCGCAGTGGACGGATGCTCGAGGGATATAGCATATGAAACACGTATGCAGTGAGTACACAGCAGATGCATAGCGTTTTCCAATAGATAGAAAGCTTTTTTTAACGTTTTACATCCTCTTTGCATCCGTAAGTGCAGTGGGACAGGGGTTTTACTTAAATTCCCCAAAGAAAGTGACAAAACATGACAAAATTAAAGATAGATATCGATATATAGATATGCCTTCTGCAGCAGAATAAGTTGGGAGCAAGTAGAAATGGAGCATGATCCCAATTAGAAAAGATGAAGGTATTATTTGAAGTCAAATACTTCTTGAGGTCACTATGCAATGGAAATCAGTTCTCACAATTACAAAGACTTCAAATTAAGATTCTGCACAAATAATCAGGATTACGTGGAAATGAATGTTCAGCTTTGGAAATAAGTATCCAGCACTGTTGAAATAAAAATTGTATCAGAGGTATGTACCATTACCTTCAGGAAGAGCTTCAGGGGGAATTTTAAAAATCTTGTTATTTACTTTGACTTCCTCTGTCCTGTATTCAGCTGACGGGAGTGCGTTCTTCTTGCATAAACTTTCCAAGACATGCGTGGGTTTGAAAGCATCTCGCCATATATTGTAGCCTTCTCTGTAGCAAAGGATTAGATATGGTAAGTTGCATTTTAACAAGTTTAGATCAGATATAAAATTGGTTTATTAGTGCTGGCATTGCTATAGGGCAGAAAGCATTGGGTCTTCAGCTCTGTTAACAAAGCTACAGAATTCTAATAAAATGAGAGAGAGATTCAGTCAGTCACCTTGTCACCTGCTCCTATGATACATACGTGTCATATTGTGAGGCCATTCCACAATTGGCTCTGTGATTACTGTAGAATCGGTTCTCCAAGTCAGTTTTGGTCTCCCCAATTAAATCATCAGATCCAATCAAATCATGGTCAAATATTGATATAGTGAGTTCTGATTCTTTAGGAAAGGATATTGAAAGCTCCAGTACTCTAAAGATGAGAGAGAAAGAAAAACGATATCATTGGGAGACAGCAAGTAAAGACAAAATATAACAAAACAGCTTCTGTACAACATTGTTTTATTGCTTGCTATAGCAGCATTTCCTTTAACCTGTATTTATGAACATAAATGCTGAAATAAAGGGCAGACTGACTGGATGCCTCCATTGGCAGATTAAGACTCTTCTTTCATTTTAAAGTTCCTGGTCAACCTTCTTTCTTTGTCTCTTATGGCCAGGTAAGTATCAGGCCCTTGCCATTGTTTTACTTTTTACTAGCAATTTGCTTTCTTTTACTCCTATTTTCATGAGCATATTAGCCAAATATAACCTCAGATTCCCTCTTTCTGTGCTGAAAGGTTGTTTCCATCTAGTTCATTGGTCATGTCAGTATCCATCCTTGGAATACTTTAACTTTATCATTTCTCTATATTACCAGTCCTACATAAAGTTCCACTATCAGCTCTAAAGAATACACACACATAAACTTAGCTGATGCTATGAACACATATTCTTGTATTTTTATGCCTATGACAAAAGGGTACATTCTTCTCAAGTAGAGAAAATCTTCTGGTAAGACAAGAATCAATTTACAGAAGATGTAACTGATGTAAGATAAAAACATATGCTTACTCTCCAAAAACTGGATTGAGCTGTTTTGGGATATATCGATCCTTGGTGTCTTTTTGTTGTTGGCCAATCTTTACCACAAGATAAGGATCTGCTTTGCCATTGGGATCTGCTGGTGTCAAATTAGTTGCCTAAAAAAACAGCAACATGTGACATGGTGACAGAATACAAAAGCACAGGATAAAAAAAATTCTACATATTGGTGTGGAATCAATATAATGGAATTTCATGTGATTTGTGGTAAATCTATATCTTCCTATCTGAAAAAAGACAACTGAATTTTTCCTAATGCAATTGCCTTGGAGAGTTCATGGTTTATAAACAACACCTTCCATATTTAAGACTCCTATATTTTCCCAATCCTGGGTCTATTTTCCTAACAGGAAAACAATCTTCAAGGGAGAGGCAACAACATCACTAGAAATTCTTCATTCGAAAATACCCAACCTGACAATGTTTAAAAAGTGTGTAATAATATTTTATTTTTCAATTTATGAAAGAATGGCTCTTAAGAGCATAATAAATAAGTAATGACCAGGACTAAAATAATTACAGAATCTCTGCTATTTCAATAATAGAAATTGTGCTTTGGAAATCAAGTGTATCTCAAGAAAGATTAGAATTCTAAATCAGAATTCTATATATGAAGTCAAAATACTTACCTTAACAATATAAATTCTGACAAGAACCTTGATGGGTCTATTTCTGGGGATGCCTTGGGAGATCTTATGTTCTGGACCTGCCTCTTCAGCTCGATAAACATAGAATGAACCCTGCAGTAGAGGGAGTTGAGAAGAATGTGCTGTTTATGTAATTTTTTCTCGTAATTTATATTTTGAAAAACCCTATTGCTGAAAAGAAGCTATTCTCTTCTCGTAGCAGAATATATCTGACTTTGAATTAAATCATATTTATTTATTCAATATGGATATCACTTGAGTCCAACCCAGTTTCAACAATTCACAGTGGAACAAGCAACAATATAAGCAACAAAAAAAAACCCAAAACAAAATATGGACCTGAACTATAAAAGTGCAAAATTCTTACAATATACTGTAGCAATCCAAACAATGCAAATATAAATATCCATCCTGCCCCAAGGCCAGGATAACTAGCCAGTTTTCAAGACCTCCTAGAACAGGGATCGCCAACCTTTTGGACTTCAGGGACCACCAAATTCATAATTTTAAATCCCGCAGACCATTAATATGAATTTTGATTGATGGTGGCTTGATGACATTTTCCCAGGGTCTCTGCAGAAAACAACAGAGACCCTGGGAAAATCCACCAAAAAATCTGCAGAAAAAGTTTTCCTACTGATCGATCATTCTTTATTTGGGATCTCCAGTTCCATTCTCAGGGAGAGGGAGAGAGACAGACAGACGGACGGACTTTTGGCTTCATGCAATGAAAGCAACAGAAGCAGCAGAAGTCTTTCTTTCTCTCCCCCAAATTCCACCAGAAATGATCATTGCCAGTGCAGCCTCTTGGAGCAGGAGGCCTTGCAGTATCCCAAAGACTCATTTCTGGTGGAGTTTGGGGGAGAGAAAGAAAGACTTTTGCTGCTTTCCTTGCGTGCAGCCAAAAGCAGAAGAAGGAAGAAGTGGAAAGAAACAGCGTGGTGGCCAGGCCAGGCACATGGGGTGAGTGGGGCAAGTTCCTTCCCTCTGCCCTTTCCCTCCTTCCCTCACTACCTTGTGTTGTTCGTAATGCAAGTGATGCAAGACTTGTGTTCCCACGGGCCATGTGGGCAGTGCAGCCTTGTGTTCCTGTGCAGCCTGGATTAACTGGTTTGGGGGGTGCTTTGGAGGTGACATTTCTCTGCGGACCACCAAAATGTTCTTGCGGACCATCAGTGATCCCTGGCCCACCGATTGGTGACCACTGTTCTAGAACATAATTTATCATACAGATCGCAGAAGGAACCTCATTTCAGAGCTCAGAGAACACACACTTCCTGAAATATGGCACTATATGTCCATTATGCCAGTTCATACCAGATTGGTAGAAACTGTGGAAGGCAGGCAATAGCTTTACAGGTAATAATCCAATACCTTGAATCACAATCAAAAGCACACTGGCAACCATTGCGGCTCATGGAGCAAAGATCTTATGACAAGCCCATCATATTCTGAAACAGTTGAAGCTTTGGAATGAATGTCCTGCAATAATCGATTGCATTACAATAGACTTTCTTTCAGATTAGCAGTCATATTCCCAAATTAGGATTTGGATCCAATTGAATTTGGATCCTACTGCAAAAAAAGGTCATGGTTTGTTAAAAAAAATATCTCCAGACTGTAGCATCAGGAAGCTGGCTTAAGAATTATGGAAAGCACATAGCAAAGATAGTGGGTGATCACTCCATTAAAGTCAATGAAGCTTGCATTTTATAAAGGAATGAGTAAGACTGAATTGTGACTGATGGATGAGCCCTTCTGCCAAACAAATTAGTATTAATAGGAATAAATTCACTGTCATTATTACTGTGGGAACAAAATCAAATGGTATAAATAAATATGATTCAAAAGATTCCTACCTTGTATTTCCCAACAAATTTTTCTTCCTCATTCCCATCTTCATCTTCATTAGCTTTTCCACGATGAAGTGGAAAAATACATAACCAATCCTCAAAATTGTCAAACTCATTCTCTAGTTCTGAACTATAAATCTGGAATTAAAATGTGCACTATGGTAATTGAACATAACTCGGATTAGAAAAGAATAGAAAACTTAATGTAATAAAAGAAATTTTTGTAATGACAGATTCAGTGTTTGATATTTTTTTTGCTGCTGCTTATCCTGTTCCTTTTTATGTTATGTCCTGTTCCTATTGTGTTCAAAATAAATGTTACCAGTCAGAGCTATAGGTAGTAATTCTATTTCAACAGATACAGGTGATATAGATAATACTATAAAAGACTAGGCACTGTTCTGTCCCAAAAATACAAACAACTACCCTTCAATAATTTTCTGCAGTTCTTGGAACTCTTTCTGATCACTATTGACTGAAAACTGGCAGTAGGTTTTCTGACATTTTGAGAGTGAAAACATGAAAATATAGCACAAATTCTCTCCATGTGAAAAAACTAGAATTGCTTCAGTAAATATACTAAATTTATCTAAATTTGTAAGTGATGTCAATCCATTTTTTGTTTGTTTTTTACAAAGGCTTACTTTTAATGTTGCTATAAGTTTCCTTTTTGGACGAACTGGCTCTGCTTCAACAACTATTTCATCTTCTACATCCTCATCAAGAGAAGCAGCATTCAGGTTCCCTCCATCTAAAGAAGATACCAAGAAATTAAAGGGGTGTTCTTCTCAGTTCACAGTGTTAGGTGCTGGCTGCAATGATTCTGAGTAGTCAGGTGAAATTAATGACTTAATTTACTTTTTGGTTTTCTTTACTACAACCATTTTATTTCTATTTAGAATGGTGATCTCTTCCAACTGTCAACGAGCAAAAGTCACCCACCCAATTTTATTTAAAGCACAATGATTTGGCCACATTTCTCTTTTTTCTTTTCCCAGAGAGAATTAAATGTTGGCACAGCAAGAATCTGTTTGTATAGTTAGAATCAGAAAACACCACAACTACATGGCACTTTAGAGAAAACAGAAACTTTGGGATAATGATCTGAGTTTGTAGGGGATCAGCCACTGATTTGGTGTTGTGTTACAATATCAGTTTATTCTATTGATATGCACAAAGACAGTGTTGGTTTCTTTCCGGTAAAGAAAACTGAAATTTTGAATAGGTAATAATCTGGAGAAAGTTGTAATTTAACACATTGGGAAGATACGGAGTTAAGGAATGCTGCTCTATAGCATGACTAGCTCACCTGCATCATTTGCATCATCCTCTTCTTCATCACTAAGAGACTGCAAAAGAGAATGGCCTTTAACTGAGTTATAACAGATGTCAATCAGATGTATCATTCTACAATCTTAATAAATTTCTTACAGTTTTCTAATATTGAAGACTTCTTACAGCTTTTTAATGTGACAGTACAGCAAATGCTAGGAATTAATAAATACTGCACTTGAATCATTATTTAATAACTTATCATAGATAAGCATTCTCAGCATTCCTTTTCTTTTCTCTTCTTCTAATTTTAAATTATTTTCTTCTTACCTGTTCTATAGAGTTCTTACTATGAGTAACAGGACAAAATTTTCATAGAACTTGAAAAAATGCTGCAGTGCAGTCGTATACAGTAATTGAGTCACACTAAGAATGAATCCTAGGTTTATTGATAAGAGATTGCAGCCTATTTCTAACTGGAAAATCAGTTAATGCATTGAAGAACAAAGACAGAAGCATGGGAACGGTAAAAAGAAAACTCATAATCTAGATCAGGGGTTGCCAACCTTTTGGACTTCAGGGACCACCAAATTCATAATTTTAAATCCCGCAGACCATTAATATGAATTTTGATTGATGACATTTTCCCAGGGTCTCTGCAGAAAGCAGCAGAGACCTTGGGAAAATCCACCAAAAAATCTTCAGGAAAATTCCCCACCCTAATTGATCGATCCTATTGATCGATCCTATTGATTGATCATTCTTTATTTGGGATCTCCAGTTCCATTCTCAGGGGGAGAGAGAGAGAGAGAGAGAGAGAGGGAGGGAGAGACTTTTGGCTTCATTCAAGGAAAGCAGCAGAAGCAGCAGAAGTCTTTCTTTCTCTCCCCCAAACTCCACCAGAAATTATCATTGCCAGTGCAGCCTCTTGGAGCAGGAGGCCTTGCAGTATCCCAAAGACTAATTTCTGGTGGAGTTTGGGGCAGAGAAGGAAAGACTTTTTCTGCTTTCCTTGCGTGCAGCCAAAAGGAGAAGAAGGAAGAAGTGGAAAGAAGCAGCCAGTGGCCAGGCCAGGCGCATGGGGTGAGTGGGGCAAGTTCCCCCCCTCTACCCTTTCCCCCCTCCCCTCACTACCTTGTGTTGTTCGCAATGCAAATGACACAAGTCTTGTGTTCCCACAGGCCATGTGGGCGGTGCAGCCTTATATTCCTATGCAGCCTGGATTAACTGCTTTGGGGGGTGCTTTGGAGGTGACATTTCTCTGCGGACCACCAAAATTTTCTTGTGAACCACCAGTGGTCCCCGGCCCACTGGTTGGTGACCACTGATCGAGATTAAATCAACGTGAACACTGCCCCCCTATCTTACCTCCAAAATCAGACCTATTTAGCAGATTTTACTGTTTAAACAGCCCCTTACCTTCTAGTATCCTAACTTCACACCTTATAATCAATAAGTTAAAAGGGACAGGTTATCCAATTCAGTCCCATATCTCATTATAATACAATATAAATTATACTGTAAGGTCCATGATTACCTGTTTATTTAATTCCTTCAATGATTCATAGTACTTGGACCACCAATCCAGTTCTTCCTTCTCAGGCTTTTCCTCCTCAAATTCTTCCTCTTTCGGTACCAATTTATCAATAGGGATTTTTTTCAGTGGTGCCTGAATATAAATGATATAAAATTCCATCCATGATATGGAAATGTAGAACAATCTTGTTGAACTTCTCCAACGCCTTTTAGAAAATTACTTCATAAAATCCATATATCAGACCTGAATCCTGACATTATCTGATCATTACTGTCAAGGTAAGAAAGTTATTAAGAAAGTGGTCAACCTGCAACTCCAAAAGGTCCTGAATGGAAGTAGATTATCTGGACCTCTTTCAAACTAGGATTGCACAATATTGAGAGATTTTTATTGTGCTTGCTAATGACTTTGGTGGGCTCAGAATAGGGATAGTGAATTCATCCAGGTCCTCCTTGATCAGCATGGAGGGGTTGGGGGGTGGGGGGATTTTTTAGATTGGTTCTTCCTCCAGGGCTGGGTCTAGTCAGTGTTGGTGGGAGAAAGTGGTCTAGCTCAAAACCCCTGCTTTGCTCTAATCCCTACCCTCTCCGGTTTAATACGGTGTGCATATTAGATAATAAAGCTATTGAGGGGAATGATCTTTCGGCATAAGGTGCAGTATTTTAGCATGCTGATAACACTTAATTGTAGATCATGGCCCCAATCATCCAAGTGAAGCAGTTTGGAGGTCTTGGGCATCTGATAGGAAAGAACAGATTTTAGTTCCACCATTCCAAGAACAAGTAGCTGTGAATGTGGGGCCTTAGGGAGATAAATTCATCCTTGAATCTGGATGGGGTTGCACCACCTCAGCTGGATTCATGCTGCAATCTGGAGGTCCTTTGCATAACCTTGCTTGTGTACTACTTGCACTTGTTCCTGGATGTGGCAGGGGGAGGATCCTGATCATTCTCACTCAGAAGTGTTTTGGAAGTCACCCAGCTGAATTCATGCCTAAGGCAGAATTAGAACTCATAGTTTCCTGATTTCTAGACTGGTGCCTTAAACCCAAAATGGTTCTTAAAATATTTTAGGTTCCTTTTTATTTATTTGCTTTCATGCATTTCTCATTTATATTCCTTCTTTGCAATTTAATTGGTGCCATCATATCAATATTTTTTCTGAAACATCCATGTATGTATTATATAATCAACATTACATAATCTCTTGTTAGAGTAAATCTGAAACATTGCTGCACTTACCTTGACAAGCTTGAGGGGGTTAGCTTTGCTTCCTAGGTCTCCGGCAACTGCACCAATATTTATTACTGTCTGCCCAGCAGCTGCACCAATATTTATTACGGTCTGTCCAGCAGTTGCCCCAAATTTCATCACTTTTTTGGAGATATTTGGTTTATCTGATGCTTTCCTTTCTGAAATAAAATATATTAACCACATATTTAATGTAAATATATTCTAGGTGTGACTCGTCAATACATTCCCTTATATGGCAAAGATAATTTACAAAGCAGATGCTTTGTACCTTATATCCCAATGGTGTACACCAGGGGTGTAACTCACATTGTCACATTGTCGTCATGTGACGTATCATGACTTTTCCCCTTCACTAAAATGGGAGTGAACGTGGCCAGTGCGTGATGCATCTGGTCCACAGGCCACGAGGTTGACACTCCTGCATTATACTCTAGTTCATTTAATTGGATAATGTCCTAAAAACTCTAAAAACTCACTCTTGGGAGGGTAATCTATTTCCTCTTCCATCTCATTTACTTCTTTAGGAGCAAATTTCATAATATGAGATACTATGTGAGTTCCCACGAGGACAGAGCGTCCAAAGGCTCTCTTCTCCACCACAAAGATACTGAGAGGTGGATGTAAGTACACCTGTTCTGGAAGTTCCTATTAAAAAAAAGTCAACCAAATGAATTTCAGAACAATTCATAACATTTCTAAGGTAAATAGATTATTGTGATGTTTCACTGAATTTCCAGTGTTACAATAGCAGAAACAGAAGTTTCTTTTCTTGATCAGTTATCCAGTAATTCAATATGCAAATTGCCACCAACCATTTCCACTGAAACTCAGCTGTATAGGATTCTCAATGTTTATAAAAGGAAGAAAACAATATTTAACGAAAAGATATGCATGTGAATGCTATAAAAGATAATGGTCCTTCCTGTAATGGCAATGTGAAAGACCATTGTCATTTTGAGGAGTTTAGTGACATATTTTGTCTTTTCCTTTTTATTGAGAAAAGACGAAGTTTAGAGCTCATTCTGAGCTAACCTTGACTATGTATCAGAATAGTCAAACAAATGGCAACTTCAAATCTCAACAAATAAATGCTCTGTCTTACATATTGGCAAAAAAAAAATAAATCAGAAAATAAAATACAAGCTGAATAGTCAAGACCTTGTTGATGATCCAAGCTCTGTAAAGGACCTTGGAATACTCATCTCTAATGAAGTGCTAGGGCCCACTTTAACTACATAGCCAAAAAGGCCTTAAGAGTTGTTAACCTAATCCTATATAGCTTTTTCTCTGGTAATATCACACGATTAACTACAGCATACAAAACATTTGCTAGACCAATACTCAAATACAGCTCATCAGTCTGGAACCCACATTACGTATCTGATATTAGCACCATTGAGAAAGTCCATAAATATTTCATGAGAAGAGTTCTCCACTCCTCTACTTGTTGTAGAATACCTTATGCCACCAGACTTGAAATTCTAGACCTAGAAAACCTTGAATTACGCTGTTTCGGTCTGATCTAAGTATGGTATATAAAATCATACATTGCAATGACTTACCTGTCAATGAATACTTCAGCTTCAACCTTAACAAGAGCACACAATAGATACAAACTCAAGGTTAACCGCACCAAACTGGATTGCAGGAAATACAACTTCAGCAACAGATTAGTCAATGTCTGGAATACTATATCTGACTCTGTCTGTGGTTTCTTTCCCAAACCCCAAAAACTTTAACCTTAGACTGTCTACTATTGACCTCACCCCTTTCCTAAGAGGTCTGTAGGGAGCATGCATAAGTGCACCAACATGCCTACTGTCTCTGTCCTATTTTTTTTTTTTCTTATATGTACCCATTTCATCTATTCATAACTATGTATATACTTACACCTACCGTGTTTCTCACATTATAAGGCCAGGCCTTATATTTTTTTGACCCCCGAAAAAATGGCTAGGCTGTCTTTTCAGGGGTGACTTAATTCCCCCCCCCTTGCATCTTCGGGTGGGCAGGTGGTGACATCTTGGGGTTTGGGAGACCTTTTCCTTCTCCCTTGCTGCCACGGCGTTAAAAGAACGCCAAGGCGTTTGGTGCAGCTACGTGCGGCCAGTCAGGGCTCCTCCCTGCAACCAGAGCCCTGAAGAGACACTTGGCTTCAGGCGCTCCCGTCGCCGCGTTCTGAGGGAAGGTGCTCGCCTGAGAGGATCTCTCTCTCTCTCTCTCTCCCTGCAAGGTCTGCGCTGCGGCTGAGGAGGAGGAGGCTGCAGCCAGTTCCTTCTGCTTGCTGAGAGGTGAGGAAGCCGCGGCTTTGCACAGCAAACGAAGCGCTGCTCGCCCGGGTGAGATTTGGGAACGAGGGGCAGGAGGAGGCATGCATACACCCGTGGCTCGCTTTCCCAGCTCTGCCCAGCCTGCACGGCTCTGGCATGGCCCTGGCGGGATGAGTGGAGGGTCCGGCGGGGAGGCGCTCGCTGCCTTGGTGAGAGCTCTGCAGCCGGGAAGGAGGGCCCACCTGTCAGCTTAGACTGGGGTGCCTAAGAGGGAGAGATCCTCTTGGGCAAGTGCCTTCCCTCGGAACGCGGCGACGGGAGCGCCTGAAGCCAAGTGTCTCCTCAGGGCTCCGGTTGCAGGGAGGAGCCCTGACTGGCCGCACGTGGCTGTGCCAAATGCCGCGGCGTTCCTCTAACGCCACAGCAGCAAGGGAGAAGGAAAAGCAATGGTAGCGGAAAGTTTCCTGGTATGAAGTGCCCCACCAACACAGGCAGCACCATACCCAAGCATGCAAGTACTTCCTAAATGCAAGCCCCCCCCCCACCATTCCCCCCACCATTTTGCATGTTTAATATGGGCCTTAATTTAGGGGGAGGGGATTAATTCGAATTTATAGATTGAATGCCTATAAAACATGGTGGGGCTTCCTATTAGTGGAGGCCGTATTGTTGGAGAAACACGATATTATCTTGTAAGCGATTAGCAAATCGAAATAAATAAATAAAAAACCTGTTCCCTTTTTTTTTACCTCTTGTTTACTAAATAAAGGAGAAGAGGCAATTTTGTAGCTTCAAAGCTTTTCTCACTGTGAAAGTTTTATACTTCCGATTCCCATTCTAGAGTTATGAGTCACCCGTCAAGATAAGATCTTGGAATCTATGACCATAGCAGCTTGTCAGAGATTTGGGTATCATTTGGCTTTTTAAATCTGTTTGCTTGAGCTAATAATGAAACTTAAAATCACTTTATTTGTTTACATGTTAATTGTTTCTGGAACCAAAAGAATCCCGGGCACCTGATCATTGTCCTGACACTCAGCAAAACTTTTCCTTGATCATATTTGTAAACTCTAGCTTGATCGGTTCTATTACAATTACCTTAACTTTGGGGATCTACCTCCCCATTCTCACTTACCACATTAACAAATTTAACAAGTTCACTGAAATTGGGATTCTCTTTGTAAGTTGTGACCACTTCTGATTCCACTTTCTTTCCAGCACATTCAATTATCACCTGAGGCTGGTCAACCTCAAATAGGTTCACACGTTTCAGATCTCTCAGGCCCCAAAACAAGATCTAAAAGAGAGGCAAATAAATGTCTTAGGTCAGAACAAGCATTCACCTTCTCTCAAAAGACCTCCAGCTTCAAATCCTGAATTGTGCGACAGATTCAACACTGAATTGTGTGACAGATTAGCAAACTGTTCTCTGCCGATAGTATAAAGCAGTTTAAATTAATTTGGGTTTATGTTCATATTGAAGATTTTGATTTAGAATAATGTAAACTTCATAAATCTATACTATACATAAATAATGTGAAGTTCATAGATTTACTAAATCTAATAGGTTTAGCAAATCTATTACTAAAACTCTTGGGTCTGTTCAATGCTTTGTAACTTTTAATTCAGAAAAACTGTGCATCATAGAACAACAATTTTTAAATCAATATACTTCAAATAAGCTAACTTACAGAATGCATTCAAAATCTGGGATCCATGACTCCTGAGGGATGGAAATTTGGCAAACTTCTCATGCCACCACCTTCCAGTATACTTCCCAGAAACTCATATGTTGTGTGGTACAAAGAAAGATGGGAAGGGCCTTGCCACCACCTTCTTTCCTGCCTCCCTCTGGGGCAAGCAGCCATTGGCTACTTTGGAATCGAGGCTGAAATTTGAAATATCTTAATAGTGGTAGTTAATGAAGGAAGAATGAGGAAGTGAATCCAATGCCTGCTGGCAAAGTAGGATTGACTGAGGGCCTAACAGTTGATGGGTGAACCCTCTTCCACCCTGGAGGGAGGGCTCTTGGGCACATGCCAGAATGTTTTACTCACTCCCTTTGCTCCCTTTCTCCCCAGCAAAGAGGCAGGCAGTTCTGCGAGGTGGAGTGGGGGGGAGGAAGAAGGGGGGGGGAGGAAGAAGGGGGAAAGGGGAAATGGCACAAACCTATTGTCAACTCATAAAATATTTCTCTGGTCTTTTTAGAGTTGCCAACAGAAAGGGAGGGGGGAGCAGTGCAGCAGCTTACAAAACCAAAACTACATTCCATAAATGTTTTCAAAGATAGTAACTAGGTGACCGAAGTTTCTGATACACAAAATTCTAACTGGAGAGCATGATAGATGACTCTTGGCTATAGATGTGCCTCATTGGAGAATATGAATTACAATACACCCAGGGGTTGGGGGGAAAACCAGGGTCAAGGGTGACAATGAATTATGTGTCTCAGAGTCAGCTACACTCAGGCAGTGCTGGCGTGCTAACTCCCAATAAATCCTTTTTAAGTTTTGGAAGTTTGGCTCGAGACTCATGATTTAAATGGGGGTAACTGCTGGAATCCTGACACCTATATTATATTTGGGAAGAAAAATGACCCAATGTGTCATGGGTTGTATATTAATTCTACAATTTCAGAGAAATAGCTCAGTCTGGGCCACTTCTTTCCAGAGAATCACTTTATAATTCTCAAAACTCAATGAAAAATTGTTGAACAGGTATATTAATTTATAGCTTCATACTTTCTTAATCTAATTTCAGTATACGTAGACTTAGCTACAACAAAAGGCTTGCTATTACCCATACAATATGTTTGCCTTTATTTCAGCACATGGATAATGATATTTATTTATTTAGCATATGGCATAGAGTACATGGATAACTGAAAAAGGTATTTGTTAATACTTACAAATTATTTTATTTTTCGTTCCCTTATCTGGCTAGTCGATTTAAATTACATTCAATAATTATTTTCATGAAACATCTTTTAGAAAATATTTTTACCTCTATGCGAAATTCTTTAAGGATTGGGCGGATTCCTTCAGGAATAATGAATCGTCCGGCACGGGGATCCCCCAAATACTCTGGCTCTTTGGGGTCTACATCATTAGGAACTGATGGCTAGAAAATAAATGAAGTTCAAAGCAATTTAAAAAGTACTCTGTGACCATATATAAATAAGATTATTGCCAAAAGATTTATGCAAGCCCAATCCTATAGCCTCCTTACTTTCCATGACCTATCAAATAAATGAGAGGTTTTTTTAAAATTAATGAAAGTTTTTCAAGTTAATAAGCTATAGCATTTTCAGAAATAATCAAAGTTTCATAGTCCTTATGTCACAGAGAACTATGATTGCCGAAAACTTCCTTGATTTATTTGCTAATTTAAACAAAGAGAGGAATGATGAAACTGTATTGGTATAAAAAATCTCATATGTATTTTATTAGTAAGAAATGCAGTCATTGAAGCATAATATTTATATGATAATTGCTATCAAAATCAGTTGTTATTTTTCAAAAAATGGAACTATCACATGATATTTCTGGAAGTGATAGTTTCTTACCCAGAAATATTTCTTACCCAGTGTACCTAATGGTACACTGTTGTGTCTAAGAAAGAAAAATAAATGCAAGTTTCTGCATTCACTCACTATCTACAGATTGTAGATTATAAACTTACTTTTAAATCTTAATCACAGCCTCCCATAAAAGACCTTGACCACAGCACTACAATATCCTGCTACAAAATGAAAAGCTATTCGATTAAAAAAATGTGATAGATGTAGATCTATCTACTTGTTATGCTGAATGTTATGCTAGAAGTATATTGTACATTACTGAAGATGCATCTAGTCTCTAGAAGGGATATTTTCAACCTATTCATGTGTTCAGCAAACTCTAGATTTAATGAACTAATGAGTAAGAATAGTGTCCACTAAATCAAAATGTACATTAAATGGCTAATTGGATTCTAGAAATGTACAAAATGAATAGATTTTGTTCATTACATCCAAAGCTTGTTAATTGAGGTTCAAGAAATCAATATCTACAAATCAGGTGATGGACTTACCTCTAAGTAACCACTATAATCCAGTTCAATCAGCTCAAATACAGCAATTAATTCTCCAGCTGATTTATGGCCTTTATAAATATCAAAAAATTGGAGAGAAGGTTTGCTGTAAGGCTCATCTGCCAGCTTCACCTGTGGGGTAACAAAGGCTCGACCAAGGAACTCTGGTGAACCCTTTAGAAAAAAAAGCAAACATCAAATCTGTATTATACATGCACATTATTTTGGGATCATTAATTACAACTTTTGCTAGGGGGGTGTTCAGTACAAGAATATTCTACATCTGTGTTTCTCAATCTCAACAACTATAAGATGTGCAAACTTCGATTCCTAGGCTGGCTAGGGAATTCTGGGAGTTGAAATCTACATGTCTTAAAATTGTTGAAATTGAAAAACACAGTTCTTATGGAATTTATAAGCAAAGGCATTTAGAAGCAAGGAATCTGATACTGTTAGGGATAGAATACTGTCGTCAGAGTAAAATGCCCTTGCATGTTTTGGTAGTAAGCTTTAGTGATTAACATGATTAAAAACATTAGAGAACAATATTCTTCACTTCCATAGAGAGGGGCAAAAGTTAAAAATATGGAAATGAGAACAATGGAAGAGATCTTGCACTGAGAAATTGCACTGAGAAACTGAAACTGGACTGCCATCTGTCAGTCAAAAATGGTGCAGGGTCTGCTTGGATGGGAGGGTTGGACTAGATGACCTACAAAGTCCATTAACTCTGTTAATCTGTTTAAAAAAAAAACCTTCCAGCTCCCGTTAATACTGAAAAACATTTATAGCATTTCCTCCTACATCACAGTTGAGCCAGAAATTATCTGACTTATCTGCCACAAAGAGCTAAAGTACACATTCTAGATATGCAGGATGAAGGATCAGCCCTAGATTGATGCAAATGTCATGTGTACAGATTCTCTTAGTCGTGTAGTTTTCTTCAATCAATCTAAGTCATCTGGAAATGAAAATCTTCAAAATCAAATATTTTTAAGGATACTAACCTACCAGTGGGTCACTAAGTGGTGGCTCAAGAAAAAGTATCTCCAACACAGCCTCTCAGGTTATGAAGTTTTCAGAGATAATTGCCAATGAATCTTCTAAACTCTTTGCATGAGTTTAAGACAAATCTGTTTATTTAGGTACTTCATTAAACTGGTGATGTTAGACTTTCTGATTCAGTTCAATATTGCTCTCTAATGTTTTTAATCATGTTTTTCAATTGAAATATCACTAGAATTAATTGTAAACTTTTGAAAATTATTCCCTGTTTTGGAATGTCCTTTTAGCAATAAGAAACATATTTAAAGGTTGAGAAAGAAAAAATACTCTTACAAATTTATTGTAGTCAAAAATATTGACAATAGCTATTGGAGTCTCTGTCTTCAAGTCCTCCTTCTTTCCATCAATTACAAGTTGATCATACAGAAGTAATTCATTCCACATTGGGCTGAGTGTTTCTTCCAGTACCTGAATTAACAAATATTGAAGTTATTGACGGTGATAGAACGGAGCTGATGAGTGCTGTTCATCACTCTATGGCCCAATTGCCCAGACATACACTCTATTATGGTAGTCTGATAAGTTCAGTCTGGAACAATAACAAATAATAGCTTTTCCTACAGTTTCTGTTTGTATGAAAAGCATCATGGTATCTTATCTGAAAAAGCAGAGATAATCTGTTGATGGATCATACTCCAAAGGAAAATAAAGGAAAACAACAGCCTGTCAACTTTAGATATTGCCAGTCAATGACACTGACACTCCCCATAGCTATTTAAATCTAATCTAGATATAGTAAAATATAAAATGATGTACGATATGTCTTATCTCCAACAATCTTTTTTAGAATTTGGAAGCAATCTGAAGCATCTATGACAAAACATTTACACTATGGTAGTGATATCTCTGCTCTCTAAACCCTCAAAAAGTTGAAGGTCATGAGTGATTGTCTTCATAGCTGTCAACCTTTAACCACTAAGAACATCTTATTTCTCCCTCAGATCTAAGCCAATAGAAGAGTGCAAAAATGCATTGATTCAATCTCCTGTCTTCCACCTGTGCCTTTAATTTATTAAATTTAAAAAAGAAGGAAAGAAAGAAAAACTATTTAAACATTGGAAATTACAAAACCTAAGGCCTCTGACCTATATTTAAAAGACCTGCAGAGCCTAGTAGCTGAAATTCTATGAGAATGGAGTAGAGGGCAACTTATATACTGGATCTAAGGGCAGAAAGACATTGCCCCTAATGTGAAAATGTCTTACCCACAAATTCTGCAGAATTTCAGTGTTTTTAAGAGGAATCATTTTCAGTACAATCCAGATACAGTGAAGTTGATCTGAAAATAGGTTGGCTCAGCTGCAGAAGATGTGGCTTATTTGAATTGCATGGATTTAGAGCTGATTTTGAAGTGATGCAAACATCACATATGGAAATGTCCTAGGTTTAAGCTGTGACAAAGAAGAGCATAGCCTTTTCTTTGCTCTCTATCTTTTTTCACTAATGTTCATTCTCAATTGATTTATTTCTGCCAGAAGGAAAAAAATAACATCTGCCTTTCCCCTTTTCCCTTAGTAAAAAAAAAAGTCTGAAGTGAGCAAAGAGTAATGGAAAGTGAAATTTGAAATAGTTTGGAGAGGAAATATTGAGTAGGGTTAAGCCCTGCAATAGCTGCCAAACTAAACAAGCAAGAATCACATGGGTTTCAAAAACATGTATGATTCTAATAAAGAATAAATAGTAAAAAGATAATCTTGGCAACTAAAACTGAATTCCCAGCCAGATTTACAGTGAATTATTTAAGGTAAGTCTCTCTGAAACGTTTCCTTCTCGCACTTCTCACATCTAGGCTGTGTTGACTCTTCTCATGTAAAATGCTCCCCCCATTCCTTCCCAGTCTTTTTCTAGGTTCTTCCACTTTAAACTCTACTCAAGTTAGTATCACATTTTAAGAAGGTAAAAGAAAAATACATTCAACCGAAAAGATACCTTATGGATAATTTTCTCCAGTGTGAACTCATTCAATCATTTGAGACTCTTCTAACAGAGCTATGGTATGAACCATGGAAATATAATACAAATATATTAATGAATTATATCAGGTGTAGTGTTGAAAATATGGAAGTAGAACTGAAAACTCTAGGTTTCTACTCTCAGTCTTATTCAGCTCAACTTATCTCACCGTGCCCTTCTTGGAAGAAAAATAAAAGGGAGCACTGTGTACACCCTCTTGAGCACCTGAAGGAAGAACAAGGTATAAATGTAACAAAGAAATAGATATGATATATATATATAGGTAATGGTTCAGGTGTTCAACCAAGACCAGGGAGGCTCTGTTCAAAATCATTCATGGCCATAGGAGTCACTGGGTGATTTGTGGCCAATCATTATTTCTCAACCCACTTCCATGAGAAAAAAAAAAATGGGAGGAGTATAACAGCAGTTTGATGAATTGAAGTCTAAGGATGATGTATTAATAACTAGAAAGAGCAGAAATTTTTAAGTTTGGAATAGGGATACCTGTAGAGGAATGTAAAAAGTCATGAAAGCACATAAAAAAGGAGTGGGGCTTCAATCAGATGATTATAGCTGCCATCTTAACATTTTGGACAACTCTATCTCACCCCCATGGATGCTCCTGCAGTTAATGTCATAAGTAAAAGAATGTCAGAAACCAGCTACTGTGGATGTTGTTGCAAAACAGGAGGTAAATATTTGGCAAGCAGATAGGAACAGGAGCAGTACAGGCATTCCTAGGTGTAGAGGGAGGGGAAGAGGAGAAATGTTGTCATTTCAGTATTATTGATCTGCAGCATTACATGCTGTGTCTGTAAATATTCTTACCATTGTAGATTGGCATTGTGTTGAAAACACCACTTTTGCAAATGGATCTGAAAGGCCATTTTCATCAGCAGAAAGAATTCCCCTTGCCTGATATAAATGGGCCCGAAGCTGAAAGTAACTGAAGTCTAAAAGAGAGAGAGACAGAGAGAAAAAGATTTTCCACAGTAATAGGTTATATGTGATATCCACAGATTTCGATTATGGCTGTCTTGAGAATTACAGGTACTTCTCTAACTAGTTTATACCAAGGTGGAAATAAAATGATGTCTTGCCATGTTAAATAGGAATAACGATAATAGCTACAATACAAAAATTGTCCCCAGATGCTCAGACTTCAAAAATTGTCCCCAGATGTAGCCAGACTTCATAGATTGTGAGTCAGCAGCCTTGTCAGTGAATGAACAAACTGCCCCATTTGATTATGTGCTTGCTTTCAGTGCAGTAAAGAATGTGATCATACTTCGAATGTGATCATACTTCGCAACATAATAGATATCTTATGACATATATTCAGTGCAACAGAAATTAGCTGTTCACATTTTTCATGTGAGGGAAAAATATCTCTACCTTATTTTTTAAAATGTTTTTATTTTGTTTACATTCTCTTTTTTCATATTTTATAACTGCAAGTGAAATACTAACTTCATATTGTACATTAATCATGCCAGTACACTGAAGAGGAAGTGTTGAATTGTCTTGATGGTTTATAAAATGAAATCATAGTATCCATTGAGAAATCCCAGTCATATATTTGCATAATGCACTACTCTTTTTTTAACTCCTTCACTTCTATTTTCACCTTGTAAGAAATTCAAACCTGTCTTTGAACAGAATTTAAGTAGGACAATCTTTACCAATCCCAATACTAGTCCTCAATTAGTGACTGCCTCATTCAGTGATGGTTTGCAGCTATGATGGTGATGATAAAGTAACTTTATGACTTTACTTTAGCCTCATATTTAGGGCCTTTGCAGATCTGTAAAGCAAATGAAAGCTTAAATAAAATCATACACAAAGTTGTTTTTTTACTTAGCAACTGTTTCATTTTACTACTCAGTTGCTGGTCCCAATTGTGAACATTAAATTGTGATTGTTGTGTATGGAAATGAGAAGACTCCAAATAACTAAAACTGCTTGGCCGAACAGGCCGCTCTCGGATTGGTCAATTAAGCACCATTTTGATTGGCCCACCTGACAGCGGGAATTCTTAAAGAGCTGTCATTGGCCGCAAGCCGCGAGCAGCCACTATAAGAAGGGCTGCTGCGGCTTCAGCAAATGTTCCATTACAAGTCACTATACTGTTAAATAAAGAGTTGTTTGTTGGGATACCGGTCTCGCATATCTTATTATCCAAACGGAACACTGGCGATGAAGGTGGGATCATCCTAGAAGAGCGAGACTGAAGCACGCGGCAACCAGAACCAAGCAACCAAGATGGCCAGTAACAATGCGCCGCCTGCACCATTCAACCCAGCCGAAGAAGATTGGGAGTCATATATTGACCGCTTTCTGATGTTCTTAGAAAGCAACGAGCTACAAGAAATAACTGACCAGAGGAAGAGAGCTGTATTCCTCACGCATTGTAGCCCTGCTGTTTTCAAAATGGCCAAGGCATTAGCCAAACCGCAGGACGTAAAACAGATGGCATGGCCAGAATTAAACCGAATGCTACAAGCCCATTACGCACCTATGGTCTCCAATCTGATCAAAGGGCACAAATTTTATAAGCGAGACCAACGAGAAGATGAGAGCATCAGAGATTTCGTAGCAGCCCTAAGAAATATCGGAGGAGCCTGCAAATTTCAGAATATGGATGAAGCCATGAGAGACCGCATAGTCCTGGGATTGAAGTACGCTATGCTCCAAAGCAAGCTGCTAAACAGACTGAATATCACAGTGGCTGAGGCCATCGCAGAAGCCACCGCCGCTGAAGCAGCCAAGAAATCCGCAGCCACCACGCCAGCTGAACTCAACAAATCCAGAACCACTGAACCAACCCCGAGAAAAGAAGGTGGAAGGAAACCAAAAACAGCCCACAGCGACTGCCCACCATGAAGACCTCGACACTCCGAGTGACACCAATGATGACAACGGAGACATACATAGGCTTCAGTCAGAAAGAAAATGGCAGAAAAAAGAGGAAGTAGATGAGAATTCCAGTGTGCTGGGTGTGGAGAGGATCACCCGTGCTCCGAATGCAGATTTCTGGATGCCCTCTGCAGATTTTGTGAGAAACGGGGGCACATTGCAAGGGTCTGCCGAAACAAAAAGAGCTATAATCCAAAAAGATGTGGCAACCCCCCCCCCCCCCGAAACAGAGAGGGACAAGCCAGAAGCTGATGGAGCTGAGAGAACAGAAACCGGTGAATGAACGACAAAGAAGAAACACACCAAACAATAATCAGAGGAAATGCCAAGGCAGCAAATGCAAAAAGGGTCCAAATAAATGTGAATATCGAAGGAAAGCCCTGTAAGATGGAAGTAGACTCCGGATCATACCTGTCAATGGTATCATGGAACACTATCAGAAACCTGATACCAGACATCAAACAAAGAGAACTGGAACAGCAAAAGCTAATAGTTAAAGATTACCAGGGAAACCGAATCCCGGTAGTGGGTCTTGGACATTTCCTAATAAAATTCAAAAACCATGCTGAAGTACTTCCTCTGACAATCATCGGCCGTGATCTCCTTAGCCTGCTGGGAATCGAATGGTTTGCGCCCCTGGGAATTGGAGTGACCGGGATCAACAGCATCGCTAAGACCAATTGGGAGGAGAGCCTGCTGGAAGAGTTCCGGGATGTATTCGACGGGACCCTAGGCAAGTACAAGGGGACCCCAATAACATTGAGCCTAGATTCTAAGATAGCTCCCATCAGACTCAAAGCCAGACACGTTCCCTTTGCCTTAAAACTAAAAATAGATGAGCAGCTTTACAAACTCATCGCACAAGGGGTGTTAGAGCCAATCGACCATGCCAGGTGGGAAACTCCCATCGTGACTCCTGTCAAACCAGATGGGTCAGTGTGCATCTGTGGTGACTATAAGGCTACCCTAAATCATGCACTCCAGCAAAGTGCATATCCTGTTCCGGTAGTTCAATATCTGTTGCATTCATTAGGGGGAGGAAAATTTTTCGCGAAGCTTGATCTCACGCAAGCATATCAGGAGCTGCCAGTTGACCTCGAAACTGCAGAAGCCTTGTGAAGATTCAGGGAAGCAGGGCTTAAGGTCAAAAGAGAAAAATGTAAACTAGCCACCAATCAAGTCGAATTCTTGGGCTACCTTATAGATGAGCAAGAGATACACCCCACTGAAAAGAAAATAAAGGCGATTAAAGACGCACCCAGGCCTAAGAACAAAACAGACTTACAGGTGGTTCTTAGGTCTCATTAACTTCTATAATGTCTTCCTGCCCCAAAAGGCAACCGTAGCAGAGCCATTATATTGACTATTAGATAAAAAAAACTGTCTGGAATTGGGGCCACCGAGAACAAGCAGCATTCCAAAATATTAAGGACTTATTAACATTCAATACCGTTTTAATACAATACAGCAACACCCTACCACTGACGGTCACCTGTGATGCATCGCCTTTTGGAATAGGTGCCATACTGAGCCACAAGCTACAAACGGCAGAGAAGCACCAATTGCCTTCTATTCCAAAATGCTGTCAAAATCTGAAAGGAACTACAGCCAACTTGATCGAGAAGCCCTCGCAATCATAGGAGGCGTCAAGAGATCCCACGAATACCTCTATGGTAGGACATTTTCTCTAATCATAGACCACAAACCCCTGCTAGGAATTCTGGCAGGGAACAAACCAACCCCGAACATCCTATCGCCAAGGATGACGAGATGGTCGGAATTCCTCACTGCATACAATTACACACTCATACATCGCCCAGGAAAAACCATCACCCATGCTGATGCCTTGAGCCATTCCCCAGTGCCCGACAAGGAAGGAGACCCAACTCCTAGCGTCTCCACTCTTCAGATCGAGACTTGGTTGAATCTGCCACTAACCGCAGCAGACGTCACTAAAGCTACCGCGAAAGACCTGCTGACAGCTCGAATCCTGCATTGGCAGGTAAGGGCTGGCCGGATGAGGATAGAGGCGAGACTTTTAAACCTTTTCACACCCGGCAGACTGAATTGTCCATTGAAAAGGGCTGCATACTGTGGGGAGACAGGGTGGTAATTCCAAAAAAGTTGCAGGAGGAAGTGTTGTGCATGTTGCACGAGGGACACCTGGGCATAGTAAAAATGAAAGCCCTGGCCAGGAGTTACGTCTGGTGGCCAGGGCTGGACAAAGACATTGAAAAATGGGTGGCAACATGCCATGACTGCCAAAAATAAAGGCCTACCACCCCTCTTGCACCAGTCCTGGAATGGGAAACTCCCAGAGGCCCATGGTCAAGACTGCATATTGACTTTGCTGGGCCAACAAAAGGAACACCTATTTTGTAATTGTTGATGCTTATTCAAACTGGTTAGAGGTTATTCTTATGGTGTCCACTACTACTGAAGCAGTCATAAAACAATTGAACAGACTTTTTGCTACACATGGACTGCCAGTGGTAGTCATCTCTGACAATGGCCCCCAGTTTACTGCTTTAGCCTTCGAGCAATACCTGGCTGTGCAGGGCATCCGACGTGCCCTGACAGTGCCGGCTCATCCAGCTTTGAATGGACGAGCTGAACGCATGGTTCGTTGTACTAAAGAGGCCCTAGACAAACTGGATATGGGGGACATCCAAGATAGACTTAACAAACTATTTACAATTCAGCATACCCCCCCTAGCACAACCATGAACAAAAGCCCAGCTGAACTCCTCATGGGTAGAAAATTGTGTTCCTACCTAGATAGACTACACCCCACTTATACCTGTGAACCCACCCCTGACTCCTCAAGTAAATATCACTCCTTTGCTATTTGCGACTTAGTCTACGCAAAAAATCTTACCGGGGTCCCATTATGGCTTCTAGCCACAGTTACTCAAATCACAGGGCCCCGGTCATACCGACTCACACTAGACGATGGCAGAACATGGAAGCGGCACATTGACCAGCTTCGCTCTAGGACATTGGAACGCAATACTACAGCACCGCCACAAACACCAATAAACAATCCAAAAACACCCGAGGAGGGGGGGGGAACACAAAATAATAAAAAAGGGAGAGATGAACCACCAATAACATGACAAAAGACTCAACACAAACCCGAATTAGAAACTCAGATAAAACAAAAAGAGCGCTTACCCATAGACGACCTCTGGAGAAGAGAACCGGTAGCAGGTGAGGCCTTCCTGGAAGGAGGCAGCCAGGCCAGCTCGACCAACCCGGACAAACCAGGAGGGAGCGGCAGAGCCACCTCAACCAGCCCGAGAGACCCAGGCGGGAGTGGCAAGGCTGACTCACCCTTCCAGGAGGTTCCATGGAGAAGTCGCGAAGAAATAGTGATCCTGTCCGAACCGATGGACAACCATACTGAGACTGAGCTGTGCAGGTCAAGTAGGACCCACAAAAGTCCCACCTACCTGTGTGACTACGTTACGCATGTTGGACGAAACCAATGGGGGAGGGGTGTTGTGTATGGAAATTAGAAGACTCCAAATAACTAAAACTGATTAGCCGAACAGGCCGCTCTCGGATTGGTCAATTAAGCACCATTTTGATTGGCCTGCCTAACGGTGGGAATTCTTAAAGAGTTGTCATTGGCCACAAGCTGCGAGCAGCCACTGTAAGAAGGGCTGCTGCAGCTTTGGCAAATATTTCCGTTACAAGTCACTATCCTGCAAAATAAAGAGTTGTTTATTGGGATACCAGTCTCAAGTACCTTATTATCCAAACGGAACAGTGATTATCTCTATCTCTATCTCTATCTCTATCTCTGTCTCTATCTCTATCTCTATCTCTATCTCTATCTCTATCTCTATCTCT
>BLBF01000041.1:3398839-3413607 GCA_015471245.1 Laticauda colubrina
TCTATCTATCTATCTATCTATCTATCTATCTATCTATCTATCTATCTAATTGGACATGCCAGCTTCAGAGGGTATCTCTAAATGGCCCTTTCCTATCAGTTATTTGCTTAAATCTCTTTCAAGTTGGGCTTGACCTCTGATGATTTCATGGACATGTCCATATAGTTGGGAACTAAACAGATAGTTATGCCTTTTTTGGTGACTGTTTGCAGTTACAACATTGATGAAAAAATAATTTTTTGACCAATCCTGGTATTTATGACCTTTGCAAGTCTGTAAAGCAAAGGGAAACTGAAAAAAGATAAGCACAGTTCTGGTTTCACTTAGTGACCACTTCATTTCGTGACCAAGTCAGCTGTCTCAATTATGGTCAGCTATAAAAACTACCTGTGTGTTCTTATTTACTATGTAGAAATAATATGTGTGTTCCCACAGAATGTATTTGAGTTTTTCTATTCTATTTTACAGCTATTCCTTAATATTCTTCTATCTAAATACTAACCACATTGAATCCTGCTTAGCTTTCTTAGATTAACCCAGGTCAGCTAGTCAATGCCATCTGCTAATTAGGATATGATTCTGTATTGGGTGTAATTGAATCATTCAATGACTTCCAGTGAAATAGAATGAACTTTCTGTTGAGAAAGTTTTCAGAAAAATAATTCTTACAAAAGTGACTGTACAGAAATGTAGAAGAGAACACACTTGGGGAATGCTACTCTAAGAACCAAAATTGTACATTTAATAGAAACATCCACTAGCAACAATAAAATTTAACATTAACCCTGGATTCCTTCGACCATGTTTTGTTGAGCAAATTATAGTAGCCTAAGTCACCTAATTCACATGATATTAGCACACAATAGACCAAATATTGCCATTATGGCTAAAATGATGAACAAATCAATAATGTCTCTGATTATTTGTAGTAGAAAAAAAAATCATCTGAATTATATTTCTATTTGATTTCCAGGGTTCCCCAAGCAATAAACTCACCATCTCTGTTGAGTTGGATGGGTGGGAAATATTTTGGAATGCTTGCAAGTTTCTGTGTCTTGTCATAGATAGGTTTGAATTCTTCTGGAAGATCTGCAGTACTGTTCTTCACATACTTTGTTATCCCAAGCCACATATAGATTTCCAGTTTTGCAAAGATCTCTTCAGTGCATGACCCTGGAACCTTTAAGCCCAACAATATTACTACCTTGATGTTACTACCTTAAGATTTACTATTTATCCTGCTCTTTCTTTAACTTACATTCACCACCCCAAATTTTAATTTTTCATGTTTTCATAAGGTGCCCTTTTTATGATGGGCCAAGCTATGCTCTGATGTCCCCAATTACCTCTCACTTTGAAAGTCATAAGAATAAATGCTATGTGTATTACTTTTTAAGGGATGCTAACCTTGCACTAACAAATCAGCTGGTCAAATATTTTCATCAAGTCATACAATTACACAAAGGTAGTTGAGATGTTATTTTATTTTATTGTCTTATTTCCCCCAATAATGAATTCTTGAATTAAACTATTTTGAAACTATTTCTGAATTAAACTATTTCTACTGGGAATGCTGGTTAAAGATTACAATAAAGAGATTTGATTTGATTATTATTAATCCTCCTTTTTTAAAACTAATTAGCTTTAATGATGAATAACGATAAGTTCATCAGCTAATAATGAAATGAATAATGTCTACCTTTAGAAAGACAGTTTGGATCTTTGCACAGTCCTTGCCTTTTTCTTCTTCCACCACTGCATAAAGGATATTCTGTGCAGGGATCCTTGAATAGGCAACACGCTTGTTGTTGCTAAACATCCAGATCAGGACATCAGGGATAGTACACTGAGGCTGAAGAAGATGACAAAACAAAGTAACCCTTTTTCATTTGTTGAAATTAGCAAGTTTATTTGTGCAAGCTATTCTTTGTATATTCACAGAGACAGTACAGACTTATAAACACTTTAAATGTGTTTTTCTAGAAAAAGATATCATGGAAAGTAAAAATTGTAGAATAGAATAGAATAACAGAGTGGGAAGTGACCTTGGAGGTCTTCCAGTCTACCCCCTGCTTAGGCAGGAAAGCCTATATCATTTCAGACAAATGGTTATCTAATCTCTTCTGAAAAACTTCCAGTGTTAAGAGCATTTAGAGCTTCTGGAAGCTAGTTGTTCCACTGGTTCTAACTGTCAGGAAATTTCTCCTTAGTTCTAGGTTGCTTCTCTCTTTGATTAGTTTTCTAATTGCTTGTCCTGCCCTCAGATGCTTTGGAGAATCACTTGACTGTAGGATTAATTGAATAGTAGTTGGCAATAATGTGGGAACAAAAGATTTCTAGAAAGTACTGGGAGCTATGCTTGCAGTAATTTCAAATCCTGATCAGGCCACCCAGATGTCTAATGATATGTAAAACTTTACCAGGATTCTTCAAAATGTTTTCAAGATTCCCATAAAGAGGATTTGAATTTCCTCTTTCTAAAAATAAATGAGAAAATTCTAGCACATTCTAGGAAATTACTCCTCTCCTTTACAGCAACAGAACTTCATCTCTATTTCCTGTTTTTGGAACGCTAAAGCTATAAATATAAAAACTGACTGCTCAGCTGTGTTTATACCCTTCATTCTATAATTATATACCTCTTTAGCCAGGAAGCGCAACTTTGACAGGATTATCTTTGTCTCATTTACTTTCTCCTTGATGTTGAGCCTAGTCAGTCGTTTCCGTATGCGGAGTCCTTGTTTTGCATAAAGTATCTGAATGCAACACAAAGATGTAATTTAAAAATGTATTGTGCTAAATTAATCCACAAAGGAAAGGTCGAAAGATATGCAACAGCATTAAAGGACCAGGATAACTTCAACAATGAAAAGCATAGTAGTACAAAATTTTTAAAAGACTTGGAAATTATTCTATTAACAGAACTTCATTTTGAACATATTGCTCAAAATTTTTCCTTGCCCCTTTGTTGAAAAAAAGGACTACAATCCCTGACTGCAGATCGGATGTAGATTTTGTCTTCCACAGATGTACCATAATTTTTAAGGCAGCCCCCATGCCAGGAAAAAAGAAACCAATACTTCATAATTGGATAGTGTTCTGTCCTGGGAATAGAAGTACTCGAGACCGGTGTTCATTAAAAAGCTCTTTATTCTTAACTAATTCAGTGACTTCGTAACAGAACATTGCCGGAGCCGCAGCAGCCCTTTTTATAGCGGCTGCTCGCGGCATGCTGCCAATGACAGCTCTTTAAGTTTTCCCTCTGTCAGGCGGGCCAATTGCAACGGTACTTTACTAACCAATCGTATCGCGGCCTGCTTGGCCAATCAGATTAAGGTATTTGGAGTATTATAATTCTTATACACAATAGATAGGTTTCAACATGGGATATTGCCAAGAAAAATATATTTTCACATATAGGAACTGATCCAGAGCCAAATTTATAATTGAGGCAATAAATTATTTGTTTTATACATACTGACTGCTCAATGAAAGTTCAGGAAGTGTTCATTATAATCACATGTGGTAATAAAATTAGTCAGGAATTAGAATATTAACTCTTAATAAACTGTTTTGTTAACATCAAGAAAGCGATGTCTTCAGCTAATCAGATATTTATCAACACAGAGAGTCAGACTTGAGTTCTCACCCTCTTTTTGAAATAAGCATGTAAAAAAGGGTAGGGCTTCAATAGCATAGTTGTGGCCACCATTTTGACTCTTCTGATTCCCCTTCCAGATACCCCAGATAAAGATAATTCTCTTTTCCCATTCTCATTCCAAGCCAGGCTTCTATTACAAAGGAGTTCCAGTTCCTGATAGAGTTCATTAAGTATAAATTCTGATTGGTGGCAGTAGTGAAGCTATATGTATGACTGAATGCTAATTGGATCTCCTTTGTCAAGTTTTTCTCCCTTGCAATAATTTTTTCAACCAAAAAATATGATATTTTCAAATAGAAAGCCTACATGAACTGGATTTAATTGCTCTAGAAGGTTCATCTTGTTGGCTTTTTTCAGATAAATTCTGAAAAGCAATATTCTAACAGACCACTGGGGTTTTAGGTATAATGTCACACTCAGCATTCAAAGTTCATTCCTGAAATGTAGAGCCAAGTATTTTATCTCTTTAGAGCAGCCATTCTTAACCTGGAACCTTCCAAATATCTGATGTCTCCTTACAACTGCAGGGCACTAAATCAGGCTCATCTACCTAACTTACAATGTTTTGTGGAAGGGATTTCATCCGGCATCGATCAAGGTTATTTGGACGAGTCATCGGTTTTTTGTCCACATTAAGAGAATACTGTCTGAAATCAGAGACATGGTTAAGTTTTAGTTTATGAGAACATGCATTGCATAAATTTACAAATAATTAGAAATCACCATAACTTTTGACTCTTTACACAGAAGAAATCAGTATACATTGCAATTACATTTTAATGAATTGATTGAGACCAGGGTATATCTACTATATCCCAAAGTATATTAAATGAAATACAAACAGAAATGACATTTTATGCAAATGAGAAATTAAGAATGATTTTGGTGTAGTTGTTAAGATTCTGGACTAAAAATCAGGATATCATGAGTTCTAGTTCCCTCTTAGATGTGGGAATTGTCTGTGTTGCTTTAGCCTAGTCACACTCTCTCAGTCCAAATTACCTTCCAGAGCAGTGGTAAAATGAAAGGAGAAAAATAAACAAGTCCAGGAAGAGAAATTAAATTAGATTAAACAAAATAAAGACAATACATGTATTATAAATTTTCTAGGTTTGCACCAGTGGTGCAAATTAGCACCAATGGTGCACATTACATAATTTATCACTTGCAAATTGGCACTATTATGCAAATGATGTAAATTGTAGCAGTAAACTGGAGCTACTGTGTGCATTCAATATTATAAAATTGAACCCAAAACTACCCACAAGCTTTTTAAAATGAATGTTAATGTCTTGTAAGCCCAAAATCCAGCTCTGAGCAATTTAACCTATAAATATCCTACAAAAGTTCTGAAAGAATACGTTTTTCTCCCTTTTGAATTCATACATGGACTTTAAAAGTATCAGGATCCTATAAAGTTATATTTCAGAAGATAAACTTGAACATGCTTCAAAATATGGCTAATGATGTAGAAAATTTTCCACCTCTTCCTTATGCACACTTTATGCACACCTCCCTCTCCATTCTGCTTAGTTTTAGTTTTATTTTAATTTAATTTTAATTGAATTTTTAAATTTAAAATCTTTATTTATTGTTGTAATGTTGTGTACTGCATTTTATTCAATGTTGGTAAGCTCCTAGAATCACTTTTGGTTGAGATGAGAGGCATACAAGTTTGATAAATAAAATAAAATATGTGAGAGGTGCCATTTTTGTAATAAAGTGTTTTGTAGAAAACTTGCATTTCTAAAGTGGATCTAAATAAAACTTATAAACCTACATCCAGTAAAAAGGCAATGGAAGTTTACTGACCTACATCCAGCAACAAATTCCTCCAAAACCTGACGAAGCCTCTCATCTGCTTTTGATTTTGGTCTCCTCAAGAGTTTCTCTACATCTTCTAGTCCATGCTCCTATGGCAGCAAAGAAACTAAACTCATCTAACATGCTTAATCATAAACCCAAGTTAACAAAACTCAGCAGCTATTTTAAACAAAAAGACCCAGCCAAATTATATCTCAGCTTAATATGATGGGTCATTTAAACAGATCACACTAACATAATGTATGGATTCCTAAATGTACCGAAGCATGAACTTTATTCATTAGCTGTATAGTCCTATTTCTCTGTGATATGATGATTGAAAAAAGCTATAAAATTGATCTATAAAATAATTTAAAATAATCATTATTAAACATGTTTTGATGAAATGTACAGTTATAAACATCTATTTTCCTAAACCACTTATTTCAATATGTTAAACCAGGAAGATAATTGTGTTATGCTCTACATATTCTATACAGTTAAATCAGTTCATGTAAAATTCAAAAGTCACATTTCTAAAATGTATTTATAATTAATGTATTGCTAGAGTAATCCAGAACTAAATAATTTAAAACAGCACTATGCATTCAATAAAACAGCGAGTGTTCATATCAATTCAATACATAAATGCTAAATAAGGCAGACAAAAAGTACTTAAAGATGGAAAAGGGATTATATCTAATTTTCACAGGAGGGAGCTGCAAGAATGAAGGCATAATATATACCCTGCACCAAAAGATTATGTCACACAGAAGCAACAGGAATTATTATTCTGCAAAGAAATCAAGAAGATTTTCTTAATATGATTTATGATTTAGCTCTACCAAAACAATTACGTATGTGCCCAGGAATTCATTATGTGAGAGAAAGCAACAGGCTTGAACAGTAGTTTCAGGCAAAGTGATACTTTACCAAACGCTCTGCTATTTTGACAATCCAGTTGGAATTATAGAGTCTCCAGGTGTAGTCTTCCCAGTAGTTCCATACATAAACACAGGGCTTCTCATGCAGCATTGGGAGGCAGCTGTAAGAGCTAACAGTGGTATGCAGAAAATGCTTAAGCTTGTATAAACAACTAATATTTGTCTGCCTGCTAGAGTTCTCTTGATTAGGGTTACTGGGCTGCCAAATCATTACCTTACTCAGCAAAGCTGTTGCTCAGACCTGGTAACTCTAATTAATTACTGGTAAGAATCCCGGTAGGGAAACTACATAGAACAGAGAACTGCTATTTCTTTGGGGAAAGGAACATAAACATAAAACCTGTAGGGAAGAGGAAGAATTGTTTCTGCTACATGAACCTGACACAGATTCATGGGTAGGCAATCTTTTCCGCCCTAAGAGTCACACAGAATGCTGCATAGATTCACCTTATTCACACAGCAATAGCACTTAGACTTATATACCGCTTCATGTGCTTTACAATGCTCTCTAAGTGATTTACAGAGTCAGCATATTGCCCTGAACAATATGGTTCCTCATTTTACCCATCTTGGAAAGATAGAAGGCTGAGTCAACTTTGAGCCTAGAGAGATTCGAACTGCCAAATTGCAGGCAGCTGGCAACCAGGAGAAGTAGCCTGCAGTACTGCATTCTAACCACTGCATCACCATGGCTCATACATGTAGTTACATAACATGTAACTTCTCTTATACACATTTACACACATGTATCTTTCTCAATCCATACTCTTCTTTCTCCCAGTGATTCACTACAGGTTGTTTATTTTCTGCTGCGAAAATGAGCAACTTGATTCCTGCCATTTTATATCTAGGGGGGAACCTGGCTGCTTAATTTTTCCACAATTTATGGAAATAGGAAAACAGTGTCAATTTCTTGCATGCCATCTTTGCTAAGACTGTGACTTTTGTTGCTGAAGGCCTGGTACAGCTTCTGAGCCATAGACTGCTCGCTCATGATAAGTGAAATGACAAATGAAAATGAATTCCTCTATCATGAACTAAAATTGGAGGATGGTCCCAAAATAGCAAATATTAACTTACTGCTGAATGGTTCCTGACAGAATAGGAGCATAAATATAACAAGCTTTCTATAAGCATCAAAAATTTATTGCTATCAAGAAGTGAGATTCAACCTGGCTCTGATAAACCAGGTAAATGGTGTGAATATTGAAGGTGCAATATAAGTTACTCAATAAAGAGGGAGCAAATTTCAATTTTGAAAATAGATTTTCTGACCATGAATGAGCACTAAGTTTGATACCTTGGTTTCTTTGCATATGGAATTAATGGTATGTTAATTAAAATATGGAAATTCAAATGAGATAAAACTATTGAGAAATTACCTGTCATATTCAGTGGGTTCTGGTCTTTGGTTCACAGTCATAGACTTATCAAGCAAAGTTGTTGTTGGAGGTATGACTTCAACATCCAGCTCTTCATCTGCAAGGGGATCTAGCAAAGGCTGTTTTTCTTCACTCTTTTCTCCCTTCTCACCTTTCACAGACATCTTGGTAGTAATTTCTTCAGTTTTCCCATAGTTCCCTTAAAGTTAAACATGTTTATTCTTTGTTATCATAGTCATTTAATATGCTGTTATATCAGAATTTTTGTTCGATTTAACATAAAAATAACTCATAATCTACAAATCATAATATCTACTATTTCTATGAGCTGTCCTATCTCTATGAACTTAAATAATGTATAAGGCTCCAATTCCATAAGTTGGTTTTGGCCATTTATAAAAATATAAAACTAAAACTATATAGTCAAGATTGGGTTTTTTAAAACAAACCTATGTAAAAAAATTAACAATTCCTAAATAGTTGAACAATATAAGCTCTGTTTCAGAAAAGAGAATAACTATTGATATTATATTACCTAGTTGTTTTGTAAAAAATCTGAAAGCATAGATAGATTATTAGGAAATTGAAGTCCTGCAGAAAGTTCTACAAGCCTACAAGCTATTGTGTCAGATTTTGTCACTCAGCCTTGGCAGAAGATACTTAGCATGGCTAGAAAAGCACCTTTATTCCATTAGTATGAAGCTACCAACTTCCTCTTTGTTTAAATACTCCAAGAACCATGGTATCAAAAGCTATACTACGTAGTTCTAAGGGTATCAACTGATATGCTCCATCTCTCTCCTAGTATATGTCAGTCTGATGAATGCCAAATCTAAGCCCAATTTGGTCTGAATTTAGACCAATATTGTGTTTCCTCTTTTTTCTAATTCAGACAAGGAAAACTAAGATATTTCCTTTTTTTTCATCTGTTTGAAGAGCAATAATGAGAGACTATTATTTATTGTAAGTCCCTCAATGAGGAATTCCTCAACTATTTTATGGTTATTAATTCTTAGACAAACCCACAGCTCAGTTGCAAGCTAAACAAGAATAAAAATCTTACTCTCTTAAAGTCAAATAAAGCTATGGACTCATAAAGAGAACTGAAAGCTTTCTCACAGAGCTCAGTCTAAATAGAAAAATAATGTCATATGACATTCTTCCCAGCAGGGGAATCCTTGCCACCTAAGGACTGCTGGAATCTGAACTTCCTGAAGTCATGGGCTTTTGACCATGTTCTCTAAACATAACAGTACTCTGGTTCTGGGCCTTTGCATCTGAAAGGCACCCGTTTAGAGATGGCTGTAACAAAGTTGTAGAGTTGTAGTAAAGGATGGAAGAGAAGAATGCATGGCAGAGAGATGAGAAAGAGAAACTGATTTAAAATAAAAAGAACTGAACCTTTTGTCACTTACCTATAGAAATTTCAAACTTCATAGGTTTGGTACCGACTGAGGGATCCATCATCGTCACTTCAAAAAATGATGCAAAGAGAAGGAATTCTTCTTTCACTCCGAGGGCATTCTGAAGAAAAAGTTTTCAGTTTTCTTCTTTATGATAATACAAAATCCAGATTCACAGTTTAATCCAAACTTATTTTTTAATTTAATGTGTTTCCCCCTCACACACACACACACACACACACTCACACAAACACATAAAGGTATTTAGTCTTGGCGGTATTCTAGCATGACACAACATCAATATTCGTCTAAAGGGTGGGAGCTGAAAGCTGAATTCTGCTTTAGGAGTGAATGCACAATGTGTTACATCTATTGGGGTTGATAGAACACAGATAATAATCCAAATTTTAAAAGGTAAGGAGTGTTTTCTTCCCATTTCATTTTTTCATTCATACTTTGCCTTCCTTTTTATGCAGGTGGATGCTTTGATCAGGAAAAGCAATGATAATTGGACTGCCATTTGTCAGAAATGGTATTGGGTCTCCCACTTGGGTGGGGCTGGGGGTTGGACTAGATGACCTACAAGGTACCTTTCACCTGATCTGAATTATTTTAATCCCTTTCACCCCAAAATTTCTCTGGGTTGAAGTTCAGCTACCTAAAATCATTTTTAATTTCTTCCTTTTATTAAAAATTCAGGATGTTGATCTTAGTAACATATAGAGACCTTAGCGGAAGGCAGAACATTTTGTCCTCAGAAAAAGATCACCTCTATACATGGAAAAGAAATAACAGTAGATAAACAGAAAATTTTTAATGGGCAATAGCTGTGCAAACTAAGTTTCAAATATACATAAATTTTATTTTTAAAAGACTTAACTGGACCTTTAGACAGAGATCTATGACTAGTTAACTTTTGACCTATTTTATAACACCTTGCTGGAGTTTTACAACTCCCCCCCCCCCGCAACAACCTCTTTTTGTTGTAATAGATTTGATATTCAACTAGGGAAGGATAAAGGGGGGGGTGTTGTTTTTTGTCCTTTTTAATTCATAGTTTTTAATGTCCTTGTTTCATTTTGTCTGTGACAGAATGCAAATTGCCTAATGTTTTACCCCAAAAAAGGATTTTATCTTGTTAATTTAGATCACATTGTTTTATAATATTTAAAATTTATTCCAATTATTTGTATTTACTTCTTTACCATTTAAAGTTTAATATTGAAAATGTTAAATGGGGGAAATAATTCTTTAGCCCTCATTTATTAAACACAAAATGTAGAGAAGGCCTCATATAAAATAATTTCAGTATCCTATGATTTCTATGATCACTGAGACTCACCTCTGGGAGTGGATGGAGGTCTTCTACCTCCACAATCACTTCACTTGGTTGTTCTGCCTCTTCAGTGGTACTAATATTAGTCTGGCTTTGATGCTGCTCCTTGACAGAAGTTCTGGATTTCTCTCTGGCCTTTTTACTCTTCTTCTTCAACTTGAGTTTGCTTAAGGCCCCTTTGAGAACTTCTGCTGGCTTCTTTTCCGCTGCCTGGATAGTATTGAAAATCTCTACTGTAATGGCCATAAGAAGGCGTCCACGATAGTAGATGCCTTCACCCAGACCTTCATTGAGATCTTTGTGTATATCTCGCAAGGTTGAATTCTGGGATGAGCCATATAAATTTACCCAAGTTGGTCCAAAAGTGGGATTAAATCCTAGTGGGAAGAAAATATGGTTTTGAATATTTTCACTTGGTTCAGATTTGCACTTTTACAAGACCATTTTAATAATGAAGTAGGTCATGCTTTCTTGGTGATCTATTTTAAGCAGATGATCTTTCAACATTATAGCTGCACTGAGAAAGATGATTTATGACTAGTCCATGCACTTATGACCATCACAACATTCTTGCACTCAAATAATCAAAATCCAGGGGCTTGACAATTGACATGTATTTGCAATGATTGCAGGGTGCTGGGGTCAAGTGATTGTCATTTCTAACTTTCCCAAGGAGCTTCTGACAAGCAAAGTCAATGGAGGAAGTCAGATTCACTTAATAACCATGTGATTCATTTAATGACCATAGCAATTCATTTAACTGCAGCTAAAAGCTGAGCACAACTCACTTAACTACCATCGCACTTAGCAATGGAAATTCTGATTCCAATTATAGCCATAAGTTGATGACTATCTATAAATAGATATTTAGCATGTGGTTGTCACATATAAATTCAGATAACTAGTTGTAGCTCTATCCCTCAGCATGGTGTGAAACAGTACAGATATTTCCTAGCTATGTCTCACCACATACATAAGTAGAAATAGCACTATATACTGCTTCACAGTGCTTTACAGCCCTTTCTAAGCGGTTCACAGAGTCAGCCTATTGTCCCCAACAGTCTGGGTCCTCATTTTACCGACCTTGGAAGGATGGAAGGCTGAGTCAACCGTGAGCCGGTCAGGATTGAACTCCTGGAGTGAGCAGTGAGCTAGCCCTGCATACTGCATTCTAACCACTGCACCACCAGTAGACATAAATACATAATAATTTCTCAGCTGAATTATAGTTGAGAAAAAGATATCCCATCATTCCAATTACATTTGCAGTCTATATTAATATACATACTTAAGGATACAAGAATAAAATATAATGCAACATTATATCCCATCATTCCAATTACATTTACAGAGTATATTAATATACATAATTAAGGATACAAAAAGAAAATATAATGCAAAATTTTTACAAAAAATACATTGCCCATTTATTGCGATATTAAGCATATTTCTCAAATGTTCACCAGAAAGCTACGTTAAGCTGATGTGCAAAAGTGATAAAGCCAGCTTGGTAAATGACCCTGTGGAATTCTTATTGACAAACACTGAGTACCTTTTGTGAACCATTTAAGTAAAACCTTTTGCTTAAATTTTTCTCCATTTCATATAAAATTAGCCTGTACAATATGGTCAAAATAGTCCTACAGAGTACTTTATACATGCTGCCATGGCTATAACGCAATTTGATCCAATTTATTATTTTTCTGTAATTGTATAAAAGATACTATTAATTAATTTTTAATTAAATCAAATAGACACATGGGGAAATAAACAAAAAGTAAAAGACCATCATATATCAGCTATGATATTCTAAAGACCTGCAGCTCAATAGCAAAATCTCTGCTTTCCAAGCTAATTTTTGCTATTTCTACCCTTGACTTTTCCTGTGTTAAGGCTGAAAAGAATATTGCCTTGATACCTTGGAAAGACTTGCAATCAACTAAAACAGCAGTTCTGATAACACAGTGCTGGACAGAACTATGGTCTGATATAAGACAATGTCTATGACAAACTCACCATTTCTTCCAGGGTCAGATATTTGTTGCAGATCAATGAAATGTGTAGCAAGGGCAACATCTCCAATATTTGCATCATCCAGTACCTGAACTTTTATCTTTCGAACAAGAGGTGGAAACATCTCAATGAATATTATTTGTTCATTCCAAACTGGTTCTATAGTGCTGCTTTCAACTGATGTTTCTCCCTAAATAAGAGAATATGACAAGAACAGAACCAAAGAACTCTGTTGATGATAAAGCAGTAATAGAAGAGTGAGGGAGCACAGACCAGTCTTCCTGTTTCCTGACCTCATTCAGATGTCTTGAGATTGCAACTCTCTGAATTGCCATCTAGGAAAAATATCCCATTTACCCATCTTTTAAACAAACAATTAACTCCAAACTATGTCACCTTTCCTTAAAGGGGAATCATTCTATGGCCATCTCTAGATTCTTATAAACTTAAGTTTAGTGCTTATGCACTAAATCAGAACTATATAAACAAAGTAATTTGCATTGAAAAAAAATCCTTGGCTTAAAGAGTCTTGCACTGTGTTCATGTCCCCATTTGCATCTAATTACTATACAGCTCAATCACCCATAATCATGCTTATTATTCCTCTTGTTCTCATGAAGTTGCCTTGCTTTGTAGTCCATTATCAGTCATTGATTGGCAGTGGTTGGAATGGAAGCATTAAAGGCAGTGAAGGAATTGGCAATAGGAACAATATTTTTGCTTAACTGGATGAGATGAGGTAAAGGAGTTCCTGCGGATTTTACTTTGTTAGTTGTTGCCGGCTGTAGGGGGTGTTGTTTATCTCTGTTTCCAAGCCATTGAGCCAGTGTTGACTGAAGACATTTCTACAGTCATATGACCAGCATGACATCACTGGGTGCTGTTACCTACCCAGCGAAGTGGTACCTATTTATCTATTAGCATTTGCATGCTTTCAAACTGTTAGGTGCCAAGTGCTGGGGCAAGGGTGGAAGCTCACCCAATCATGTGACGCTCGGGTCTTGAAATTGGACTGCCAGCTTTCCAGCTGACCAGCCCAACATCTTAACCACTGAGCCACTACACCGCTCTTAGATGAGGACAGACAACATTTTAACTCAGTAGTAGGAAAAGCCTTATGTCCCCTGTTACATCATCAGCACATCCTTCACTGGGCTTCTATTAATTATATATTGTAAAACTAAGAGATTAAACAAAATGAAGTTGTAGGCATTAGGGAAAGTTGTCTAAGCATAAGTACACTAGGGAAGCTTTGGAATTTATTCCACAACCAGAAATTAGAGGAATCCTAACCAAGTCATACTGTTTCCTCAGTTCTTAATGTTTGGTCTTTTTCTACATGACCTATTCAAAAAGTTCAGTACTAAAATTGAATGGATCCATCTGCTTCATGAATCTTTCAATAAGAAAATATGCAGAAAAAATAGAATTACCTGCTGTCCAGAGAAAGAAATCTGCACGTAAGGATCAATGAAGACTTTCTTCTCACTCACAATTTTTGAAAAGCCACCCATGATTCCTGCACTCATACTGGGCAAACCATTTGCCTTGTATATTTTGATGCAGAATTTGGCCCAGGGTCTCTCAGCTGGAACTTTTTTAGGAAGCAATAAGTTCCTGAAAAGAATATATTTTATCAGTTAGGAGCAATTATCCTTGGAAGTCCACACTGCAAGCCAGACCCAGCTATCTTTCTTACTGCTTCCAACTATTGCTGAAGCTGAGTTTAAAAATTCAAATCTAGACTACTGTGGGTTGGTGCCCAGTCCAGAATATGGCTACATCAGAACCTGTTAGGTGATTTGTCCTGTTTCTTGCCCTTCCAATCCATGCCGAGAAGGCAAACTTTGCTTACTAATTTTTTTGCTTAGTACACTTTGCTTGTGTAGGCAAGTGTCTCAATGTCTACTCCCTCCCACTTTTTAAAAATCAAACCAAAGTGGTGTTAACAGAGTTTATAGTATTTTGGATCCTTTGCCTGGTTTGGAAAGGCTTAAAATAGTTTAAGACATAAAACCAATTTTCACATGGAGCTTCAAAATAAATAAGGACGTGGGTGGAAGATGATATCCGTTCTTGCACTCAGGAAATGATGGGTGGCCTGTACAGATAGTGGGACAAGGAAAAGATCCCAAATGCAAAAGAGGACTGACAACAATTTTAGAGTGAGAAAAAAGAAAAAGAAAGAAAGAAAGAAAGAAAGAAAGAAAGAAAGAAAGAAAGAAA
>BLBF01000041.1:3413617-3433613 GCA_015471245.1 Laticauda colubrina
AAAGAAAGAAAGAAAGAAAGAAAGAAAGAAAGAAAGAAAGAAAGAAAGAAAGAAAGAAAGAAAAGACCAGAAATTCACTCTGTCAGAATGCTAATGTTCTTTCCTGTGCAAAACAATATAATTTATAAAGAAAGCAAACTTCCCAGGCTTGATTTAGCCCTGCATTTTTGGATTATTATTATTTTTGCCCATAGGAGTAAGAAAACTATCCTCTTATTACTAATTCCATAAGACAACATTCCATCCACCTTTCACCACCACAGACTTACTTTTCAATATCTTCATTCTGACTGCTGGATGAGGTGGGAAAGGAACCCATTACATCCCCCCGAGCCATGATAGATATGTTGCATTTTACAAAGCCTTTAATTCCTGCTCTGGTATCCTTTGGGTCATTAATCACAGCCCACTTCTGGTAGAACCTATGGTCTAGATACATAAAGAGAAAATGATTGAATCACAATTTCTCTGGATCTAATTTAGATTATTAGGAGTTTGGGTCAAGAAGGTTAGAAGAGTTCTGCTTTTGTTGATGTACTTTTTTGTGAGTGGGGTTGTTGTTTATCCTTGGCTGCCTGATGGGTTTATGTTGTGAAGTTTTGTGTTTTTAATCCCCATATACCACCCAAAACCACTAGTGTAGGATGGGAGGTCATGTAATGCATATAAACACACCCACTCCTGTCTGGTTTAGCAAAGGGGGAAAAAGTCCTGAAACATCATGTAACACTGCCTGACAATGTGAATTTGACTCCTCTGAGTTATTGCTTCCCCAGAAATTAGCAGAGCTCTTCAGATCGATTATAAAAAAGCTATAACACAGAGCACATAGACTTTTACTAAAAGATCTCTATGAGAATCAAATGGCACCAATCCCAACCTGGCACCGATCTCATATATTGAGAAACTCTTGGTGTATTAATCTCAAATGACACCAGATTTTAGGAGGTAGATAATTAGGCAATGTGGAGTACCAAGTGCTCCAGGATATGGGCAGAGTGTGAAAGTAAAACAAATTCATTGCTAATATATTTTAGTGCCAGCTGGGTAAATTTCACAAACATGATGTGATCAACCTCAAATAGCAAGAAGTCTTCAACCAGCCCTGAAAATATTGGCCAGATTTAATGACCCAACTCAATTTTTCTCAGCTGAGAATCTTGATCGTGGACCTTCTTGAAGGGGCCAAATACTGAGAGAGGTCATTTTTAATTCTCATTTGTTAGACATTGTTGGATGTGAATGATACTTATCATGAACAAATCCATTTCAAATAGATTGTTTAGCTTTGGATCAAACCATGATGAAATGGTAGAACATGTAATGGACTCAAGGCAGGCAATTCAAAGCAATGGCAAAAGAGAACTAAGAAGCAACTTTTAGCATGATAGCAATCTTAGGGTACAAGTACCTGGCTGATTGTATACAGTCTCCAGATCTATCTTGAAAATGCCTATGAGAGTTCCTAGGAAGGGAATCTTCTTTGAATGGAAGACCTGTACATGAACACAATGGTATTTCTCAAAAGACATATTGCAAGCAAGAGACCCACAGAAAGTAATTATTGCCAAGAAGAGCCTAGCATTTGGGTTGAGAGTAGGGAGGTCACTGAACAGCTGATAACTGGGTTCAAACAAGATGGCAAGTAGCAATCATACCCAAGTTAAATGATATTAATGAAATTGAAACGAGTTTTACAAATTAGTTTCTACAAGACCATAAGTCAAAGTTCTTTTTCTCAGTAGCATCACTTACCAAGTATTTCTTTTCATAATTGTATGTTTCATTGAATTATTTAATAAGCTATAATATCAAACACCTGAATAATAATATATTTCTTGTAAAGATTATACAACTCTAATAGTTGCCTACGTGATAAAATACATTATGATTAGCTCTTACTGATCTGTGACAAAGAATAGCTGCAACTTTAGAAGAATAAATGAGAAATTGTTTTTTTTATTTATTGCTCACTTCATGATATGAAGTAAGGCCATTGGTCATCGACCCTCATCTCACTTCTACCCCATACATAGTAACTAGTATACTTACAGAAATCTCTATCAATCTGTGGAATAGAATATCTCTTGGTTCATGGAAATCAAAAGTAAAATACTGGAAGAAAAAGAAAAAAATATATAAACATTAGATTTCATGTAAAGATTAAATTCTACTGTGTGCCAAGCAGTATCATATAATACTATGCAGGATATTTTCAACAAGAAGATACATAAGAGAAGGACTTTCTTACATGTCCTGATGTTTCTAAATGGAAGGTCCTTTTCTATAGGGCTTTAAAATTCTGACTAATTGTTAGGAAACCTGCCTAAAAGTAAGAGTCTTTGGAGATTGGAATCTATTTCTGAAATAGATTATGACTCTTGTTCAGCAGATTTGTTTAAACAGATCTTCCTTTGTTGTCTCTCAGGAATATTCCAAATAAGATTCCTGAATTAAGCAAGGAGTTGAGTTGGATTTAATGGTTTAAATCAGCAGTTTTCAGTGGGGTGATGTGGCTCTTCGAGGGGGGGTGTTCCATCCGGAAAAACGCGAGGTAGACCGGGTTCCAACAACAAGTCTTTATTTCAATTATAGTTGCAAAACGGAACATTGGCTCAAGCCGTGACAGCCCTTTTATATGTTTCTGTCTGCCGGCTTGTAGCCAATGACAAGCATTTGGTTTTGCCGCCCTTGGGCGGCTTCGTGGATTGGTCCCTATTGAACCAATCCCCTTTTAGGTTTTGTTAACCAATCGGAATGAAGTATTTGGAGTCTACTATTATTTATACAGAACACCCCTCCCCTCTTAGTTCAGTCCTACGTAGTGACGTAGTCGCGCAGGTAGGTGGGGCTTCTTTTGATTCGACTGGACTTGCGCGGTTCATTTCTGTCGGAGACTTCGACCGGTTCGGATGGGGTTGTTGTTTCTCCAGTCTTTCTCCATGGAACCGTCTGGAAGGGTGAGTCAGCCATTTTACTGCCGCCTGAGTTTCTTAGGCCGGCGGTTTTGCCACTTCCTCCCCTTTCCTCCGGGCAGGTCGAGCTGGCCTGGCTGGCCCCTTCGAATGGACTCTTCTCGCAACTTTCTTCAAACAGTGAGTCTTTTATTTGCTCTTTTTGATTGTTATTGTTTTCGGAGTTTAATTTAAACGATTCTTTATTGATTTCTCGCATTTCCCCCCCCTCTTTGGTTTGAATTTCGTCGTGTTTTTCTATGTGTGGTTGTGTGTTTGCATTTCGTTCTATGTTTCGGGAGCGAAGCTGGTCTATGTGCCGCTTCCATTCCCTGCCATCGTCTACCGTTAGTCGGTAAGATTTGGGGCCTGTTATTTGTGTAATTTGTCCGGGTAGCCATAATGGGTCCCCAGTAAAATTTTTAGCATAAACTAAGTCACCTATTGCAAAGGTCCTGCATCGGGTGGAGGAGTCAGGGGGGGGTTTTGGTGTGAAATTTGGGTGCAATCTATCTAGATGCGACCTGAGTTTCCTTCCCATCAGTAATTCTGCTGGGGTTTTGTTGGTTGTAGTACTGGGTGTGATATGTTGGAGGGTGAGTAATCAATTTATTTTATTTTGGACATCCCCAGTGTCCATTTTTTCTAAACCCTCCTTGGTTAACCTGACCATTCTCTCTGCCCTACCGTTTGCAGCCGGGTGGGCCGGCGCGGTTAGGGCATGTCTTATACCTAGGGAGGCTAGGTATTGTTCGAATTGGAGACTGGTTAATTGTGGCCCGTTATCGGACACTAGGACGTCCGGTAGGCCATGGGTTGCAAAGAGTTTGTCAAGTTGTTTTATAACGGTTTCTGTTGTCGTAGATGGCATAATTTTAACCTCCAGCCAATTAGAGTATGCATCCACGACAATCAGAAACGTATGCCCCTTGGTAGGACCCCCAAAATCGATGTGGATTCGTGACCAGGAGCCTCTTGGGGTTTCCCAGTCTCTTATGGGTGCTTTTGGCGGGGACGGCCTGATTATTTGGCATTTATTGCACGAGTTTACCCAGTATTCGATGTCCCTATCTATACCAGGCCACCAAACGTAGCTTCTAGCAAGGCTTTTCATTTTAACTATTCCTGGGTGGCCTTCGTGAACCCAGTACCTTGGTTTGTAATTTGTTAGGAATAATTACCCGATCACCCCACAATAAACAACCTTTTTGGATTGAGAGTTCAGTTTGTCTGGTCCGGAAAGGTTTAAAGTTCTCAGTTTTTTGGTTCTCCGGCCAGCCTTTACCTACCCAGTTAAGTACGCGGGCAGTCAATGGGTCTTTTGCGGTGGCTCTGGTGACATCATTCGCAGATATGGGTAGATCGGGGCAAGTCTCTATCTGCAATGCTGTCATCGTCGGTGCCGGGTCTTCCTCTGTTGATGGCAATGGTGCTCTGCTCAAAGCGTCTGCATGGGAAATTTGTTTCCCTGGGCGATGTGTCAGAGTATAGGAATAGGCTGCTAGGAACTCTGACCATCTAGTCATTCGTGGGGACAGAATATTCGGTGTGGGTTTGTTTCCCGCCAAAATTCCTAGTAGCGGTTTGTGATCTGTTACAATTTGAAAAGTTCTTCCATATAGGTACTCGTGGAAGAATTTCACTCCAGCGACAATTGCTAGAGCTTCTCTCTTCAAATGGCTGTAATTACGTTCGGCTTTGGACAGAGTCTTAGAATAGTATGTGACGGGTGCCTCTCTCCCATCAGGCAATTGGTGGCTCAGGATGGCACCGACTCTGAATGGCGAGGCGTCGCAGGTCACCGTCAATGGCAGTGTATTGCTAAACTGGATAAGAACGGTGTTTGATGTTAATAAGTCTTTTATTCCTTGGAAAGCTTTTTTTTCTCTAAGCCCCCATGTCCAAATTTTTTTCTTGTCCAGTAATCGATGCAATGGTTCCGCTATTGTGGCTTTTTGGGGTAGAAACACATTATAAAAGTTTATCAGTCCCAAAAATGCCTGTAGCTCAGTTTTATTCTTTGGTTCTGGTGCGTCTTTTATAGCTCTTACTTTTTTTTCGGTGGGGTGTATGCCCTCTCCATCAATTAAATATCCTAAAAACTCAACGCGATCAGTCATTAGGCAGCACTTTTCTTTCTTTACTTTAAGGCCAGATTCTCTGAATTTATTTAGAACCTCTTTGAGTCTTTTCTTAGTTGTGTTGCATCTTTGGCTGAAATTAGGACGTCGTCAAAGTATGGCATGACCCCTCTTATGCCATTTAACAGGCGTTCCATGAGGCTCTGGAAAATGCCTGGGGCTACGCTTACTCCAAATTGGAGTCTGTTACATTTGAATGCCCCTTTGTGAGTCACTATTGTTTGTGCTTCCGCCGTTAAGGGGTCTACTGGGAGCTGTTGGTATGCCTGTGCCAGGTCTAGTTTGGCGAAAACCTTTCCTCCCCCAAGAGAGTGCAGTAGGTGTTGCACAACTGGCACCGGGTACGCGCTCTGTTGCAACGCGTGGTTCAGGGTAGCCTTGTAGTCGCCACAGATTCGAACCAACCCGTCTGGCTTAATTGGTGTCACAATTGGTGTTTCCCATTTAGCGTGGTCGACCGGTTCTAAAACCCCTTGATCTATCAATTTATTTAGTTGTTCCTCTATTTTTGATTTTAAAGCAAAAGGAACCCGTCTGGCCTTTAGTGTTTTAGGGGTTATCTGTGGGTCTAGACTAAACGAAATGGGGGTTCCCTGATACCTGCCTAGGGAGCCGTCGAAGACGTCCTGGAATTCTCGGATCAGGTCTTCTTCCCAGTCAGTTGCGGCCACCCGGTCTACTCCGGTCATCCCGATGCCCAATGGTGCGAACCATTCGATACCCAGGAGGCTTGGTCGATCTCGGTCGACTACTGTTAATGGTAGTACTGCGACATGTTGCCTGTAAGCGATTCGAAAATGTCCCAGGCCGATTACAGGAATTCGGTTTCCCTGATAATCTTTGAGGGTTAGTTTTTATCTCTGGAGTTCCTTAATTTTGAAGTCAGGAATTAGTTTTTTGAGGGTGTCCCACGACACCATGGATAGGAACGATTCAGAATCAACTTCCATCTCGCAGGGGCTGTCTTCGATTTTTACAACTATTTTTACTTTCTTCCCGCTTTCCGTCTGAGCGCTTCCGATAGTGAAAGTTTGGTATGCTTTCTCCCGGTTAGTGGCTTGCCTGTTGCGCTGCCACTTTCTCTCGGAGAGTCTTGGCTCAGGTTTTGCTGGGGAGTCATTTCGTCTCTTTGGGCTGTAATTCTTTTTGTATCTGCAGACTTTCTCAATATGCCCCCTTTTCTTGCATGCTCTGCAGATGGCATCGAGGAATCTGCAATCGGCTCGGGGATGGTTTCCCCCGCAGCCAGCACATTCCCGCCGATTTCTATTTTCGCGCCCTTGTTAGCATATGGACGGTGGATTTCGTCATCTTCCTCCCTGGATTCTGACGTCTCCTCAATGTCATCGTAATGAGTGGTTGTGGGAGGTTGTTTTTTTCCTCTGGCCGGGCTTTTTTCATCGTTACTTGCATTCATTTGTTTCATCTTATCTGCCGATTTTTTGGTGGCTTCAGCAGCCGAGGCTTCTGCAATAGCTTCGGCTACTGATATGTTGGGTTTGTTCAGTAGCTTGCTCTGTATGGTTGAGTCTCTTAACCCCAATATCACTCGATCCCGCATCGCTTCATCTAAGTTAAGAAACTCGCACACTCCCCCTATTTGGCGTAGTGCAGCTACAAAATCAGCGATGGTTTCGCCTTCTTTCTGGTCTCTCCGATAAAATTCATGCCGCTTTATCAGGTTTGACACCACTGGTGCATAGTGGGCCTTTAATGTTCTTTGAAGCTCGGTCCACGTCAATTGTTTGACATCTCGGGGCTTTGCCAAAGCCTTGGCCATTTTAAAGATCGTGGGCCCACAGTGTGTCAAGAAGACAGCTCTTTTTCGTTGGTCTGAGATTTCCTCCAACTCATTGCTCTCTAGGTACATCTGGAAACGGTCTACGTAAGATTCCCAATCTTCTTCATTGGGGTTGAAGGGTGTGGGTGGCGCATTGTTTCCGGCCATTTCTCTTTGTGTGGCTTGTCTGTCACTGCGTGCTCCATCTCGCGTTTAGGACAATCCCATCCTTGTCACCAGTGTTCCGTCTGGAAATATGCGAGGTAGACCGGGTTCCAACAACAAGTCTTTATTTCAATTATCGTTGCAAAACGGAACATTGGCTCAAGCTGCGACAGCCCTTTTATATGTTTCTGTCTGCCGGCTTGTAGCCAATGACAAGCATTTGGTTTTGCCTCTCCTGGGCGGGTTCGTGGATTGGTCCCTATTGAACCAATCCCCTTTTAGGTTTTGTTAACCAATTGGAATGAAGTATTTGGAGTCTACTATTATTTATACAGAACAGGGGGCATGTTTTATTTCTAGGAAGCCTTTTGCTGCTGCATTTCATATCTTTAAAATTTGTGTGTAGTACTACAGAAATACATTTACAGGGAATTGTTTTGTTAGCTACTGTAATTTTTATGTATAGTATATCTATCTATCATTATTATCTTAGTTATAGTTATATTATCTGATAGATTAATAAACAGTGTATATGCTAAAACACATTTTTTTCAACAAGGATATCAAAGAAATAAATGAGGATCTGAAGAATATTATGAGCAAGAAAAGGTCGAGGAGCCCTGGACTAAACAGTCCTTTAAACTTTATTATTCTATCAATACTATTTCTGCAAGATATTTACCTCATATACTGATAAACTATAATTTTTATTTATTAATCTATTGTGTCTTCTATTCTAATAATTCTATTGCACAGAAACACACATATTTGAGTTACTTAATAAGAACATCTGACTACAGTATATATAGAACAATTACTTAATTTGTATATAGTTTTCAGGTCAATCTGGTAAATTTCATAATATATTAAATAACTGTATCAAAAATGAAATCTAAAGCTAAAGAAATTTGTGGAAAATAATAGGCTACTTAACTATGCTCACATGCATTTGATTGAAAAATAAAATTATGTACACTTTCTTCTAATTGCATACCTCATTGTAAAAAGGACAATTGGTAGATTTCTGTGTTGCTGTGTGTCTTTTCTCACTTCCAATTTTCACTACCACAAAAGGGTCAATATTAACTCCAACCAACTTCTGAGCTTCAATTATGTTGATGCCAATCTAGGGAGACAATATATTTCCTATAATCAGTATGGATATATCAGTAAAAGTGAGAGAAATTTAATCAACTACTTGCTTGAATGATTCTGGAGTCAAATCTCCAGCATTCATTGTTTGTTTTTACAACTTATTGATTTGTAAAAATCAGTCAATGTTTCCTTTTGCTTTCAGGTTTACTGGAATTATTGCTCAATTATTAATGGAGGTTATAAACAAATATGTTGTTTTCAAAATCTGGTAAAAAATATGAGTTACAGAACATTCTTTTGAATGATTTATTGGCAGAGACTCTAAGAGGTCTACTATGCATATATGTCTACCAGACTTTCTGTCCACCTGATTTTAATTCTTCAATAAAAATGCTATATTCAATAAATAAAACAAAAATAGCTCTAGTGTTGTTTTTATTGATAAGCATGGCTCTGGATTGCGTAAACTTATTTTGTAAAAAACAGCCCTGTACATTCTTTGGATGTCTGCTTACTTTGCAGAAAAATAAAGACAGGATAAACTGGGCTAACAAGGGACATCATTGGGGACTGCAGGAAAAGCAAGAAGTAACTTCACAAATTTGCCTTCTGGTAACTGGATTATTTATGACATGCTATGCCCATCAGAGGAACTATTGTGACATAGGGACACCTCCATCCAGAATAGCTATTTTATGTGAATGCCAGAACATCCTTTCATAATTTTAAATGTACCCCATGGTTCAAAATGGCTATAAAATTAAAGTTCACAGTAAATATGGCAGGTACATCACCTGGAAGTTCCGTGGTCTAGGAGATGCATTGAGATCCCACTTGGAGAAAACCCTAGAACGACTAAAATAGAACATCCAACATTAATTGCATATCTTATTTGTCATGTTATTTTAGTTTTGGAATGCAGAGAAAAATGGAATATAAAGATAATAAATAAATAGCCATATGCTTACTCAAATCTACCAGTATGAATGCAGACATTTCCCCAAGATTACAGATTGTAGAAATGGAAAGTCTATTAAAGAACTAAATTAATTTCATTAATGATGCTCAATACACTTTTTATTTGGGATGTATTCTTGGTTAATATTGTTTTAACAGAGGATAATGACAGTAAGTCAACATTTAATTTTAAGAAAAGAAAATATTTAAATTTCCATTAAGATATGTAATAGTGCTATTACATTTAAATTACACAATGTGGCAAAACAATGCACTGTAGTAACGAAAACAATGGGTTTAATTTCAGTCAAATACAAGCTCATTGAATAATCTACCCACAGCAGATTAATTTTATAGGATTGTTATGATGGTAAACATCAGGATAATGTACACTGGTGCAATCTACTAAACAAAACTTCCTCTAGGTATTACTGATGTATTAGTTTCATTTGTACTGTACTTCAATATAAGTACATACTAAATAAAAAAAATTCCTTATGCTGGAAAGAATTTTGTAAACTGCTTTGAATATTCAGGGATTAGAGCAACATACAAGCTGAAGTAAGTAGGTAAATATATCTACTACCGCTTTATGATAATGGTTACTGAGACCATTTTTCTGAAAACTGAAAGGAGACATCTATACCTAATCTGCAAGAACAGATTGACCATTGCAGCATCCCCATGGTCAATGGTCAAAATTCAGACAGTTGGCAACTGACTCATATTTATGATGGCTGCAATGTCCCAGGATCCTGTGATCCCCTTTTGTGACCTTCTGACAAGCAAAGTCAATGGGGAAGTCATATTCACTTGACAACCAAGTTAGTAATTTAATAATTACAAATGTTTTATTTAACAACATAAATTTTGGGCTCAACTGTGGTCGTAAGTTGAGTACTACCTATATTAGCTTTCCCCTTTCTAGTACCCTCTAGCCACTTTTGAAGTAGCCTGAAAGCTGTCCTCCAGAGCTTTCCTCCAGCCGCAGATGAAGCAGAATTGTCTGACCACATACTTGCATTGATGTCATTGCTGACTTGTCTTCTTCCCCAGTAATGAGATCAAGGAGCAAGGCTGTGCTGACAGGTTTAATGTCGGAGAAGCTAAGAAAATTAAGTGTTGGTTTCTCCAGCCTTTGTTTGCTCCCCCCCTCCCGCCCCTAACATTCACTGATAGAAAAACACCTACCAACTACATTACTTTATGTACAATGTATGGAGAGAAGCAAGTTTTAATAGATGTCTAGACCAGCAAATTTACCAATTGTCAAAACTTGCAAATTATCCTGCTATGAGTTAGCGGTGTGCATCGAATCGGGAAGAACTAAGCTTTTACTTGCCAAGTTTTTGATCGCATCCTACCCCAAAAATGTGACTACAGGAATTCTGTTTCCTTTCTCTTTTCTTTCTTCCCTGCAGGAGCTAGCATGGAAATATTGAAGCGAAAGCCTATTCAGTTTGAAACCCCATCTACCCTTCTAAAGTCTGAAAACATGTTTTCCCTCAAATCCATAAGAAATAAAGAAATCTTCGCACCACAGTTAGAGCAACTTTAGGATGCTGGATATTGCAGTTTAATGTATCTGGAATGGAGCAGGTTGAAGTCTATTTTCTTCTGAGAAGAAATTGAAGCATTACTCAGATTGGAAAGTACCTCTTTACAGAGCTGAAGATAATCCCAGAGAACTCCATGTCAGATACATCGTAGTAATCGTCTTCCTCATCATCCATCTCCAGACCTTTGACAAGCTTCCTGCCCAGCATTGCAGCCTTCCTATCCATGTCATCAGCTCGTTTTGCATCAGTCACCCTGAAGGCCAGACCAGAAGTTAAGAATCATAAGGATGGCATGCTCATCATAATTCTTTTATCTCCAGAGTTAATGGGTACAATTTGAATTAAAAAAAAAAAATACTCCCCTGTTGTATTTTTATTACTGCTGTTGCTGCTGCTATTACCACTGGTTTAATCTTTATAAGATGAATCAGTTTACTAAGTAATAATAATGCATAGAATTGTCTCTGAAACATTGATTTCAGGGAATTAGATTTAAATGTAAGGGCACTGTAGGAGTCCTTTCAAGAGGTGAACAAGGCATGAGTGCCATCCCAGTTCAGGAAAGGGTGCAGTTGATGCAACAACACAAAGTCATGCAAAGGCCATTCTAGCCATGGGTGCCACAAGAACTGCAAATGCAGAGAGACTCCCAAATTGCTCATAGTTCTATTTGAGGTTGTGCTAATTCATGAAAAACTTATGATAGACCATCCACAGAACCAGACGGTCTTCATAACCAAAGCCACTCAATCTTGCTAAGCTTGAGTTGAAGCCTACTGTTCAACTTATTGGGAACCAGGGGTGGAGATATAATGCTGGATATCACACTGTACTATCAGATGACCTCACCCAGTTGCTTTATGTAGAAAGCCTTTACCATTACCATCCCATACTATCCTGCAAATCATGAGCACTACTGAGTTGATCACTGATATTTGCTTGAAATATGAGTTCAAAGCAAACTAATATTAACATGGAGTTCTATAATTTGAGAGGCAGTTTGGTGTACTAGTTAAGGTACCAGAAACAGGAGACCATAAAGTTTAGTCCTATTTTAACTGCAAAACCAACTGCATGACCATGGGCCAGTTATTCTCGCTCAACAAACCATTTCCAAAAAGCTTACTAAGGAGGCAACAAAAAGCACTAAAAAAGGGCATGGATGGGTGAGTGGATGGGAAAGAACACAACTTGGAATTTGTACCATCACATGGACTGTATTCATTTTCATATACTTGTTACAGTAGTAATATACAGAATCAGGCTAGTAGCATATATGTAGAATATGCGACTTACTCTAAGTCTTCAAATCCTGGATTGAGAATTATAACCTCAGAACTGTAACAAAGAAAAATAAAACATGAGTAGTGCAAAGCAAATGTTGGCTGTTAAAAGTCATTATTGATATAACTTAAAAAAAAAAAACCTTTTCCCTACAAATGATCCAGTTTGGGAATTAAAGTTCTATATAGTAGACAGTTATAAGAGTTATAGCATCGCGACAGTACGGCATGCGATCTTGGAGGTCTGAGATCGCTGCTGATATCTTTGCTCCTGGACCGTCCAAGTGGATCTAAACCATCCTGAAGAGATGGTGAATGTAAAGAGCGCATCCTGTCAATCCCAGGGATACCGCAAAGTCCCTGGTAGATCCAGGAGAATCTCTTTTTGCCAGCGGCAGAGAGGCAGCCATTAAAGCTGCTGAAGTTTGAACAGCTCCGAAACGAAAGAGAATGGAAAGAGAGAGTGTGCCAGTTTGGTGAGAACTTTTTCTTTATTTTAAGATTTGAAAGGACACCCTAAGGAAAAGAAAGAATCTGTAAAAGTTTTGACAGAAGTGATTAAGCGGCAATTTTAAACAGGAATGTCGAAGTAATGTTTTTATTTTTTTTTCTCATTGCTGAATTTTCTATGCATGATCTTATATTTTGAAACTGGTTTTTTTTCTCTTCTTTTATCGATTCTTATTCTCCTTTTTGACTTTATAATATTTTAGGCTAGAGACTCCCTTTTAGTTATTTTTTTAAAATATATTTTTCTTTTTTTAATTAATTTTTATTATATTTTGCTTGGAAAAGGAGGAGGAAAGCAAAAGAAACTTTGTAACACTGCCAACTAGAGGCTTGGAAATATTCTATTTCTCTTTTGACCAGACAAAGCTGAGAAAGAACCTAGACTTCTTTTCAAGGACATTGCTATTTGATAAGATAGAGGGAAGAGCATGTGAGAGTGTTATTGCAGGTGCTCTTCTGGGTTTCTATCAACAGCTGGAGTCTGGTGTGGAAGCTTATAGGAAAAGAAAAGGTGATAAGTCTCTGGAGAAGAGAGTTATAACAAGAGCTTTGGATAATTAAACAAAGTGCAGTGAGCTCTTTTTATTTCTTCTAAGCTGTGCTACCCCTCCTCATCAGTTTACTTTTTGTAAAGCTATTTGGATTTTTGGTTCTTTGGAACTTGTCTTTGGAAGTTTAAATTTAAATTTCTATGCTTGCTTTTAATTTTAAAGGGAAAGCTTTAGTACTAATGATTCCCTTCCTTTTCTTTTTAAGGGAGTAGCCTTTTTTTCTCTCTTCCTTCCTGGTATTTTTGTCTTTCCATCTACCTTCCATATTGGGGTTTTTTTTTTCTGGCCTTCTTTTTTTTCCTCTTATGCATCCTTTTATATTTGAGACCTCTTAATTGGATTAAGGTGTTGAAGAACCTGAATAATTTTTCCTTTCTTTTTTTAGCTTTTTATTTTTTATTTTTCTGCCTTTTTTAGGATTTTACACCTTTTTCTTTTTTGTGTGTGTTTATGATCTTTTCCTGCATTTTTGAATTTTTATTCTTATCTAACCAATCAATTGAGTTAAGGTATACAAGAACCTGAAGAAATTATTATTATTATTATTATTATTATTATTATTATTATTATTATTATTATTATGACTATTTGGCTTTTTTTTCCTACTCTTTTTATTTGGAACTGCAATTGGTTATTTCACAATTGGATTAAGGTCTAGAAGAACCTGAAGATTTTGAATTGCTCAAAATGAGTAGGAAATTAACAGCTCCTGGTTCCTCAACTTCTACTTCTTCCTTTCCACCATCTGGAGGACAACGTTCAATACAGACAATGTTAAGGCAAGAAAAAGAACAAGAAAAAGTTACCCTGCAGATGATTATGCAAGGAATTCAAAATATTCAAACAAGATCAGAAAATATTGAAATATAATGATAGAAATATCAGCTGAGGCTTTGGAAATAACTGAAGAGAAGGTGATGGATGGAATAGATGAGGTCTATCGAGTCTTCACAAGATATGCAATGAGAAATAGCTTACCAAGAAAAGTTCACATCAGATTTACAAAAAAAGCCATTAAAACACAATTTTTTTAAAAAAAGCCAATAAAACACAAGTGGCAAGAGAGAAAACATTGAAATACAAAGATAAGGAGATTGTGGTCTTGAAACAAGTACCCAGAAGAGTGAGAGAGATGAGAAGAGAATACCGATTCTTGACCAAATTGCTACTTAAAAAAGAGGTGAATTATAGATGGCTGATTCCAGAAGGTTTAATGTTCACATGGCAAGAACAGAGATATAGAATTGACTCAGTTGAGAAAGCTGAATCATTTTACACAGAATTTTTCAGAGGGAAAGAGGAAGAGGCAGAAAAAGAAATTTCACTAATTGAATTCCAAGAGGACTGCCAAATGACGACTGAAAAAGAAGAAGGTGCAGTAGGTGGAAAGGAGGAAGCCAAAGAACAACATGAACCAAGATCCACGAGAGCTGTCAAACCTAACTACAAAATATAACCATGGAAGAGAAAAAATTGATTACAATTAATATAAATGGACTTAAATTAGCCGTTAAAAGAAGGAAAACCTTCCATAAATTAGAGAAATTAAAATTTGATATAATCTGCCTGGAAGAAGTACATATTAAAAAACAATATGAACAATTGTTGATACAGCCAAAATTAGGGAAAATATTTACTTCCTTGACACAATGTAAGAAAAGAGGAGTGGTTTTATATATTAAAGAGACCATCCCAGTGAAATTGATTGATACTGATGACGACGGAAGAGTACTAATGGTGGAAATAATGGACAATAATTCAAGATTGATTTGAGTTTTTGGCTATTTGCAAATACACCTGATCCACCCTGAAAATTATGTGGCAATTGTCATCATTGGTTTGGATTTGTAATAAGTCTTACAAACTATCTCATTTTTATTTATCACACTTCTTTTATCAGACTGTGGGACTATGTCTTGATCTCAGCAGTGTTTTATGACTTCTGATTAGAAAGCTATTTAAGTGTGGGATGGATTTTTTAGTTTAAAAAAACAATACCATTATCATTTAGAATATTAAAAATGAATACATTGGCTCTTAGTACAGATTCCAGTACCTGTCTTTCATCTGGTAGATAAAATCTTCCTCAACCCATGTTCCTGCAGCACCATCAGGAGGTTGATATCTCAAATCCAATTCAATATATATCTACAGAAGAAAAATAAAACTTAAGACTAGCTAATATAACTTCCAAATCGTTGGAGGATTTTTTGTTCAAAAAGTTAGTAGGCTGCTTTTTGTACAAAAAGCTTAGGTCACTGCTTCCTCCTTGCTGGCTACCACCCATGAGGACCTTTGCGATTTAAAGTACTTTTTAAATTCTAGTCCAGATAGATTCTGCCTGACCAGATTCCAACATGGAAAGAGGAGTAACCACAAGACAGGAGAAATATGTTGAAAAATGTATTTTGTACAATTTGAAGCCTGGGGAGGGGGTGGAGGAGGTTTTCTAAAGGTGGCCAAGAACTGGAGTTGGCGATGAGTTATTGTGTGATGACTGTGGATATGTTCAGCAACAGAAAGACAGTGAAATGTTTCTGTGGTAGTGTCCTATATCTCAAAAGGCTGATTTGAGATGCTTGGGTCATATCACTTGCATTTTAAATGTTTTAATACCAATCAAATGACTTACCCCAGTAATGCTGTGGTTTTTGTCAACAAGAGCCTCTCTGATGTTTAGTCGTCCAGATATTACCAACTGCTGAAGGCTGATAACTAAGGTGCCAAGTAATCTATAAAAAGAAAAAAAAATCAACATAAAAGGCAAAAAAGTTTAACAGACAGTTTATAATAGTGTTCTGGTAGATTCAAGAATGGTGACACATAAAAACAAATCATAAGCTGCTTGTTGTGCACTTAGCTAAAGCAAGAAAGCTGCCCTTGGGTTTCAGAGAGTAATTATGTGCTGTGACTTTATCAGACAAGAGACCCTGAAGGTATTTCTACCAGAGGTTTCTGCCTTACCTTTCTTCCAAATTCTTTGCTTTCTCCCATCTATCTCTTTTGGTTTTGTTTCAACCAAGCAAATCTTATCATGGTATCGCAAGAAATGTAAACACAGATTATGTTGAAATAGTTGTTGGATAATATTATAGTCCAGGGATGGCAAACCTTTTTGTTGTGGTGTTCTGAAAATGTATGCATGCATGATAGCATGCGTGCAAACATCCCACAATGAAACCCACAACCCTACGTATACATGCACAACACCCCTGTCCTGTCCTCTTACCTGCACTGTGCATGTGCGCGACTCCTAGTTGATTTTTGGCCCATTTGAGGCTGTTTTCGCCCTCCTGGAGGCTGAGGGAAGCCTTGGGAAGCCTAAAAATGGGCCTTCCTGAAATACTGGAAGTGACCGTTTTCAATCTCCAGAGCGCTCTGTGCCTTGTGCCATGCACTCTGCCTTAGCCTAACTCACCTTATAGAATTGCTGTTATGGAGATCATCTTCGTCCTCCTGGAAGCTCAAGGGTAGCCTCTGGTGTCTTGGGAGGCTGAAAATGGGCCCATTTTGGCATTTCCAGTATTTTTCAGCCTCCCGGGGCTGTAGAGGCTTCCCTCAAATCTCTGGGAGGGTGAAAACAGACCGAAAATTAGCTGGGAGGCATGCACATGTGCAGTGCAGGTAAGTTTGGCTGGGACTTGCGTGCCTGCACAAATGGCTCTGCATGCCACCTGTGGCACATGTGCCATAGGTTCGCCATCATGGCTATAGTCCTTTTCCTTCTCTTCTATATATCATTAAAAACAGAATGTTTTATATTGTGCACTGGAAAATGTCATCTAGAAGAAGAAAAGTTAAACATAAAAAATTAAATGGGAGAAACTCAAGCAGGTGGTTATTTTACAATTACTTGACTGTTCTCTCAGCGATACAAAGGAAAAGGTGTATCTACTAAAAATGGGATGGGTATTTTTGGCATAGCATGAATAAATGATTCAGGTTCAAGTGACCGTAAAGTGAAATGTAGCAGAAAGATTTTCCCAGTGAATTAGGAACCTACCTGTTACTGAACACCTTACTGCAGTTATAAACTTTAACTACCAACATTTCTTCCATAATGAACTTTCCATAATGTGGCCAGCGAAAAAGCTAAAAAATAAAATAATGCCAAAATTAATACCCAAAGCTATGAAAAGTCCCTTTTTCATCTGTTCATATTCACTCTCAACAGATGATAGAAAATGTGGGAGTTTATGTCATAATAAATTCACTTAACTTTCTAATTACAGAATTTTATGGCAATCTCACATTAGATTGTGGATATTTAGGTTTTCCAGATGCTGATAGAACTCCCTTCAACCCCCACCACCATCATGCTGCCAAGGGAGATTTATAATTCAACATCAAGCTGCAGGATCATAACCTGGATTCACCCTCAATGAGACATAGTTTGTAGTATTTATCTGTATTTGGTGATCACTACTTTTCCCAATCTGGTGAACTTCAGCTTCACTGAAGCTGCAGCATAGTCTTTGAACTATAATGGCTTACAATAATTGAGAAATTATGCAATTATATAGTTTAACAAACTCATTTTCAATTGGGTTTGATTTTTCAGTTAATAATACAACCTTGCTTTCACCAAATTGTAGTGCTTCCTACTCTGGAGAAACCTGGGGCAGTGTAACCCAGAGATACTCTTCTCACATGCACCAATGAATTTATATGATTCAAAAGTAAGTCTTCCTGCTGAGTGTGATATTTCCTTACCTCTCCAAAGATTGCTTCCTGGCCACAGCGTATCTTCTTTGTTTTCTGGGTAAATCCTTGGGGGGAGGGAAATACAAAGTTTGTCAAACATTTGAACACCAGGTATGAATTTTCTTTGAAGGACCATGTGATATATCCTTAAAAGAAAGCCACATTCAAAAATCAGGATCTTTTTTATAGCCAGATGTTATCCAGTGGGGCTCAAATCCTTTCCTGGAAGTTAAATTCATAGAACTTTGCACTTCGGAGATTGCACAGTACAGTGTGTTGGCTTTAGGAGCTATCCAGGTCCTCATGTTCAAACATTGCAGGAAGGGATATATAGAATTTATCAGAATGGTATATATGTTCTACCTTCCTTTAAGCTCTCAGAGCACAGAAAATCAGATGTCCTCATGCATGGATTTTACATAACTTCCACCACCACCACTTCATGGCAACCAGTTATCCAAAGAAGGTTTGTGATATTTTTTCTTTCTTTCATTCAGTTGCTTTTATTTATAGACTCCAATATAATATGTATGCTTTTTCATATTTATCCCCTAGCAGCTGTGTGAGAGAAATTGATCTGAGAACTAGAGAATCATACTTGTGAACATTGTGGTTGATAAGTATTTGAAAGTGAAGTTTCATTATCTAAATCTACCCCTCATTTACCCAGTCTGGTGTCTATTTGTTAGAGTGTAGCTCTTAAACAAAATGTTGAGAATTTTGGAATTGTAGTCCCAACACACTATTTGGGGAAATTAAACTATTATACCACATTGCAGAATATCGAAAGTGCCTCTGTGCAATATCTGTTATGTTCAAAATGTACACACAGAAATCAGAGTAAAAGCCTCATGTTTTCCAAACTTGGGTTAGCTCAGGAACTCAAGAGGAAAAAAACAAACAGGAGAGAAATGGTGCATTGACAGATGAGATAAGTGACTCTGTCCTTGATACTAAACCAGGGCTGTATAACTGCTTAAGGTCACATTCTAAAACAGTCATGACTGGCCAAGACAACATACACTTTACAGCATTTATATTAAATTAAATATAGCTAATATTATTTTTCAGTTGGATATTTAATAATTAACTCCTAATTCATACTAAACCATTTGTTTTGGTAGTAACTTTTGGATGTTTCTCAAGTTTTCATGCAATCTGACATCTCAAAATGCATAGTTCTATAGTAGGAACAATATGCACATATATTTGGATTCTGAGAGGTTTTATAGGTTATGGAAGCAGAACAGAACGATCATGGAGACAATTGCCATTCCACACCAGTCACTGATCACATTTTCTAGAGCAGTGTTTCTAAACCTTGACAACTTTAAGATATATTGGACCTCAACTTTCAAAATTCTTCAGTCAGCATGGATGGTTGGGGGATTCTGGGAGTTGAAGTCCACATATATTAAAGCTGTTACAATTGAGAAACATTTTTCTAGAACTATGTCCAAACAATCTTATGTTAATATAACAATACTGAAGACATCATCAATAGTTTGGTGATGCGAGATGTGATAACAGACCAGTGGGGAACTGGCCAAAGATTTATAATTAGAATATTAATTAATAATTTATTTCCTCTTTCAAATAGAAAGATGAAACAAATATCTATTCTAGTAATATGCCACTGTAGTGGACAATAAAAAAGGACACCAGACCATTATCAGTTCCTGACTCACCACCAATGGAGCATGAAATAAAAAAGAAGGAAATAACTACTGACAAAAAGGCTACTAGACATTTCCATTGAAAAGCAAATTGCTTGTGCAGTATGTAGTCCGGAGTGGCAAAATATTGATCAGAACCTGGGTTGAAAAATATAAAGAATCTAAATAGGTTAAAAAAAACCTTTTAAGATTACTGTACCTTATATATATTTATATTTTTCTACAGAATTAGCCTTATAGGAAATATCTATTTACTTTAAATTCAGAATTCCAATACTGCTTTTGAAAATTGTTTGTTCTTTTCTCTCTGGTGTCAAATGCTGCCAGTTTTAATCCTTAGCAGTAGAATTCTATACAAATCTATTCAGAAATTGATTTTAACTGGACTTACTGCCACACAAATCATTGTGTCCAGTTTTAATATGTATTCCATGATCCGGAGTCTGCTTCCATATTTGCTGGAAGCAGAGCTTCAGATGGATGTGACTTTTAAGATAAAGTTCCATATTTCAGATAGAAGATAGCATATAGGTAGGTAGGTAGGTGGGTGGATGGATGGATAGATAGATAGATTGATAGATAGATAGATAGATAGATAGATAGATAGATAGATAGATAGAT
>BLBF01000041.1:3442372-3497832 GCA_015471245.1 Laticauda colubrina
CCCAGACATTCTGGGCGCACTCATCCCGAGGAACTTCGTCTCCTGTCATTTCTTTCTCCTTCGCTCCCTATCATGAGACGCCCATCTGATGTGAGATAGCAGATACCACAGGTGCCAGCCTTGGTGCCAGCCTGCCTGCAAGCCTTGCTGCCAGCCTTGCTGCCTGCCTTCCTGCCAGCCTTGGTTCATGTCTGCCTGCCAGCCTTAGTGCCTGCCTGCCTGCCAGCCTTCCTGCCAGCCTTGGTGCCTGCCTCCCTGACAGCCTTGGTGCCTGCCTTGGTGCCAGCCTTCCTGCCAGCCTTGGTGTCTGCCTTGGTGCCAGCCTTCCTGCCAGCTTTGGTGTCTGCCTTGGTGCCTGCCTGCCTGCCTGCCAGCCTTGGTGCCTGCCTCCCTGCAGGCCTTGGTGCCTGCCTTGGTGCCAGCCTTCCTGCCAGCCTCCCTGCCAGCCTTGCTGCCAGCCTTGGTTCCTGCCAGCCTCCCTGCCAGCCAGCAACCCCACAACCATGCGGAAGCACAGCAAGCCTCAGCCATCTGCTGCCAGCCGTTGCAAGAGGGACAGGGCTACCATCCCGCCCCCCGGCCCTCACTCTGGTTCTGCTGGGGCTTCTGCAGCACGGGCTCGCTCTTCTGTGGCTGGGGCTTCTGCTGCTTCTGCTTCTGGAGGAGCTGATGATGCGGGGGATCAGACAAGCACTCCAGCACCAGCCACCTCCACAGCACCTGGACCCTTCACCCATGAGACTGAGCGACCAAGAGGAGTGCCAGAGACTCATTTTTGTTTTATAGCTTGTTGTTAATAAAGTCTATTTATGATTCACACACTTGCTTCATTTCTTTTTTTTAATAAAGTCTTGGTGGAAACTTTTAGAAATGGTTTAAGCCTTTGCATGCTTGTGGAATGGGTAACGATAGCTTTGGGATGGGTTAGGATACCTGTGGGATGGGTAATAGCTGTGGGATGGGTTAGGATAGCAGTGGGATAGATAAACCTCCAGTGCAAGCATAGTGGAACTGTATGGTTCACCCTCCCAGGTGCCACACCTATGGCCCTTTATTATCAATAACAATTTAATCATTGATCCACACATTTCAACATAAACAAAAATCTTTATTAATGCCCTATTCATTGTAAGGCCACTCAACATACATGGCACAATCTCATCAGTGTGATGAGACAGGCTGAAGGAAGTATCCATTAAGCATTTACCATCCTGTCTTGCCACTCCACTGCTCCAGCTGGGGAGTTGCACCAGTGTTTCAGGAGGTTGCACTGCTTCTTCGCCTCACGTGAGGCTCTGTTGTGACCTTGCACATCCTCAGTGTCTATCAGGTTTCGCCCTTGCCTCCATTCCCCAGGCTCCATGTCCCCATTGGCTTGTTGGAGGTCCATGAGCCTGTTCTGCAAGACTGGGTAGCGGGTGCACATGAGATTGTGCAGGATGCAGCAAGCTTCCACGATGCTCCTCATGGTCTCTGGGCTATGCTGCATGTTGGTGAGAAGTACCTGGAACCTGTTGGCCAGGATGCCAAAGGCGTTCTCCACCACCCGTCTTGCCCTGAACAGCCTGTAGTTGAAGATCCTCTCTTCACGGGTGAGGTATTTGGAGGTGTAGGGCTTCATGAGGTAGGTTGTGAGGGAGAAGGCATCATCCCCCACGATGAAGTAGGGCACATCTTGCTTGTCGTTGGGCAGCGGGTCTGGATCTGGGAAGCCCACTATGAGGTTGCCTTCCAGCCCCTCGGGTGACTGGCGTTGTATACCTGGGCATCTGAAGATGAGCCATTGCCTGAAGCATCGATGTACATGAATTTGTAGTCTGCATTGACCATGGCGAAGAGGATGATGCTGAAGAAGCCCTTGTAGTTGTGATAAGTGGATCCCGACTTGGCTGGAGCTTTGCAGGCCACGTGCTTGCCATCTATGGCTCCAACGGTGTGGGGGAAGTTTCACTTCTGATACCACTGCTCTGCAACTTTCTTCCATCCTTCTTCAGTGGAGGGGTACTGGAGGAGCTCCTCCTTGTATTCTTCGATGATGGCCTGCACCACTTCTCTGACCACAATGCTGATGGTGTTGGGTGGCACCCTCCAACTGTACTGCATGCTCCTGTAGGTGGTCCCGGAGGCCAGGTGGTGCAGAGTGAGTGCCACCTTGAGCCCAGGTTCCAGGCTGGGCCGGAAGTTGGTGTTTGTCTTGGTCAACCTGGGTGTCAGCCACTGCACAAGTTCGTCAAACATGGCTGGAGGCATCCTCATGAAGTTCTGGAACGCCCGAGTGTCTTCGCTCCTGAGCTCCACCATCAGCTTGTTGTACAGTCCGTCATCTGCTCTTCTGGCGAACCATCTTTGGACCCAGACTTTTTTTGGGTGCCTCCTTTTCTTCCCGTAGTAGAGTTCACAGAACCTGTAGATGGTTTCGCACTGTTGCAGAAGGATGGTGGCTGCCGAAAGGACTTTGTCACAATCCACGGTGGACATGACTGGATGCTGTGGAAGAGGAAGAGTCAGATGAAGGCTGCAGAGGTCTGCACAGCTTGGCTGCTGTTCTGAAAGTGAGATCCAGATGTGTTGCTCCCCCTTTTTATAGGCAATATAGGTGTCCCTTTGCATCCTCTAGGCATCCTGTAGACATCCTTAATATCCGAGATAGGTCCCCTCTGCAAACGTTTTTTCCGTTTTAAATGCTTTGTTTCCGTGATGCATCCGTTCTGCATCCGTTCTGCGTCCGTTCCGCTTCCTCCCTACGTCCGGGCGGATGCGAGTTGCGCGGATGCGCAGCGGATGCCTAGTGGATGCGTAACGGATGCGTAGCAGATGCAGAACAGACGAACTGGATACATTTTCCGTGCAAAAGTTTTGGGCAGCCCAAAACTTTTGGAGCGGATGAAACGTCCATAAACGGATGCTGGACGGATAGAGAGGAACCAAAACGGAGGCAGTGAGTACATCGCGTTTTCCAACGGATGGCAAGCTTTTTTATCCATTTTACATCCTCTTTGCATCCGTTGGTTCAGTGTGACATGGGCTTTAGCTTTCTCCAAGGATAAATACAGTAACAGATTATTTACGATGAGCTTCAAAGTTTAACTTTACTGTTGGTTTCACTTTTGTGTGTGTGTGTGTGTGTGTGTGTGCGTGTATGTATAAATTATCAAAAACCTTACAAGATATTTAGATGCTAAGATGAGTCTATATCTACAAATTATGCAATGTTTTTTTCTCTGTTTACTCAATGGATGTTGAATAAACAAGGCAGAAATATTGACTTTTGAACTTTGGGATTAGAGAAGATGCCCAAGAGTATTATCAGTAGCCAAGAAAACAATTAAATGGGTCATCTAGTTCTCACTTTAAGCATAAATGACCAGCTCAAATGATACCTTGGATATATTAAGCAAACACACTGCCTCTCTGGTTCACCCCACTGACTTAATGCCCTTAGGTACAGAGGATCCTACCATTACCTTTGTGGAATTAAGATGAACTGTCACTTTGTGTGTGTGTAAACTGGAGGGAGGCATCAAAATATCCTGAAAAAACACTGAAATAATTGTCTTGAAAATGGCTCACATCATCTAATTTCTCACTATCAGGAGATCAGATTCTTTAGCCTGGCATATATTGGGACTCTAGCTTCCAGATTTGGCCTTTGGCTATGCTGAGGAAATATTTAAAGAGCATTCAAGACTCATTTATACTAATACTCAAATATACATATTATTATGTCTATATTAGGAATCTCCTTAAGTTCCCTATGTAATTCATTGAAAACTGTTTTCATCCACAACTGAGAAGTTTGATTCAAATAAGAGGCTTAGGTTTTATAAAGAGATTTAATACAGAATGGAATTCTTACATTACAAACATTATTTCCATTAAAAATTTAATCAAACATTGCAACAGAAGATTGTCCAAACAGGCAATTTTCAAAAAGACTGGACATACCTTTTAAAAATCTGGCTTAAACATTTTAAAGTGCTGACCTAGAAACCAGGTGACTGTAAATTCTAATTCCACCTTAGGCATGAAATCCAGCTGCATGACCTTGTGCCATGCACTCTGCCTTAGCCTAACTCACTTTAGAGAATTGCTGTTATGAAGAAAATATTAAGGAGTATTCTATATGTTCTCTGCTTTGACACATTTATAAAATACAGGCAGAATAAAAAAAACCTAAAGAGTACCAAATTCCTTCTAATATTCCTCCAAATACAACAACACTATATTCTATTTCTGAGAAATATTTTTAATACAAATAAGTATTAAAGTTGCTGAGTGCTTTTCAACTAGATTCTAAATTGTATTATTTATTTTACCATCTTAGAAATCAACTGTTATTATCCTGGTATGAGGATCGGGTAGGCTCTGCAAATTGAATTCAAACCCGTTGAATGAGAAACCCTAAAACATCCAAAGCAAAAGGATGCAATGGAGTGGTTCCATTGTGGAAAACAGCTTCCTAAAACTTAAATCTATTATGTGTGTCCTGCATTTTATCATGATAGAGAACAAGTCTAAATCTATCTAAAAATAAAGCAACAGCAACTTTTCTCAAAGGTTTGAAAATGGGTACAATATCTTTCCTTCAGAGTTGGTTTCAACTAAGATGTAATATGATAAATATAATGTGATTATAGGGTAGTCTTCACGATCACATTTGGGCCCAAAATTTCCACTGTTAAATAAGATGATTATTAAGTGAGTTGTACCTAATGTTGTGACCTTTTTTGCCATAGTTGTTCAGCGAAACACTGTGGTTGTTAAGTGAGACCTGCAATTGTTAAACAAATCCAGCTTCCTCCATTTACTCTGTTCGAAGCCGGGTGGGAAAGTGATCACATGACTCCAGGACACTGCAACTATTGTAAATGCATCACAATTGCCACACACCTAAATTTTGATCATGTGACCATGATCATGTGACTTCAATGGTTCTAAGTGCAAGGGTCAGGTCATAAGTCACTTTTTTACTGCTATTGTAACTTTGAATGGTGGCTAAATGAATGGTTGTAAATCAAGAACTACCTGTAGTTAAAGTATCTTTGCTTGATGTATTCATTAATAAAGCAGCTCTATTTGGATCAAACTGTACATTCAGCATTAGAAAAGCTATTTCACTAAGCACAGATTTAATTTCCTTATATTTGGATTTATAAATAATATTTGATACTACTGATCATTAAATTTATTCAAACACATTTTCCTTTAGATCAATAAGACTTGAATTTTCTTACAAAAAGCTTTCATACTCCAAAGTTTTAGAAAATATGAAATTATTTTTCCAAAACTATAACTGAAAGTATTTAATCTGAACCAGTATTGGTGTAACTGAAAGCATCAGAAGGTCCTGAAACTTAAGGATCAATGGCATAGCAAAATATACTCATTTTTTTTCTCCTCATTCTTTCTTGCCACTCACCGAGCATCAATCAAATACATAAATGAAATATACTTTCAAGATAATTTGAAATATAAAAACCTAAATGCCATTAAGAAACAAATCTGAATGTAAACAGCATTATTTAAAACATTAAACATTGATTTGTATTCAGCTTTGGTGATGTATAATAAAATTCCTTTATAAAAAAAATAGCTTTAATATTTGTCATTACATAAAAACCCATAACAATTAAGGCAATGCTCTAACAGTGCAAGAAGATTTATCTTTCTACAGACAAGAAATTGTCCAGGAAAAAAATAATTGATGTGTGTGTGTGTGTGTGATATATATATATATATATCTCAGTGATTCAGGTGAACCGGTAGTAAAAAAAACAGCTACTTGTTTGGCTGAACCAGTATTTTTTTTCCCTTTCCAACAATCAGCTGTTCCAACAATCAGTTGTGCCGGGATCCCACTCACTGTTGCTTCGCCCAGGAGGCAAAAAAAAATGGAGCGGGGGAGGGGGGAGTTGCTGCAAGAAAACCAACAACCCATGTCCACCCAGTCACAGGGCCATACCCACCAAGCTATGTCCACAGAACCGGTAGTAAAAATACTGCATCCCACCACGTATGTATGTATGTATGTATGTATGTATGTATGTATGTATTATATATATATATAATATATATATATATATACACACACGTTTCTATACCACTGAAATTGTTCACAGCAGCTAAATGTTCATCCTGTTCTAAATTAGGGAATTATCATGCATAGGTCAACTTTCTTTTCAGTGAATTTCCAATATATGTAATCTATCCAAGCTTCTTGTAATCAGATTATGTTGCACCAAAATATAGGCATGTGTGACTTCCGGTGGCAGGCAAGGACGAGTAGAGAGGCAGAAGCCCATTCGCGGTTTCAGTTAATCTCTCCTTGCGGTTGGTGCGATCCTTAGAGATGCTCGAATCCTGGAGAGGTTTGTGTCAGTGTGGGGAATACTCTAGCTACAGTGTGGGAAAGGCAAGCCCCCAGCACTGAAGAGGAGCCCTCCAGAGTCCAACGAGCAAGAGATAGCCTCCTGTCAATGGAGGCTCCGAAGTCTGGACTGTCACCAATACCAAAAAGCGAGTTACAGCTTGTGAGATCATTTGAAAGACATGTGACAAAGGGAGCTTAGCGGTGGAGAGGAAGATCAGGAAGTTATAATCTTCTGAATAAGTGACATTTGAAAGCCCGAAAGTGGCTAAAAAGCGGAGGAGAGAAGAGCGCGGGTGAAAGGACTTGGCGGATTGAAGTGAAAATGTGGATTGCAATGAACGAAAAGGAAATCTATGTTATTGCCTTAGACAACTCCAAGATCAGGGGTGATTTGGAATTCTTTATCTGACTATGAGGTAGATAAATTCTTTTGGACAAACCTTATTGAAGCGATGACGGGAAGAGGATTGAGGCAAACTGATAGGGACAGCTCGGCGCCAGACGGGATAGGACACTTGGAAGTCTCGGAGATACAGCAACAACATATTTAACTATATTTATTTAATAGACTTTTCAATAGACCCTTGGGGGAATTTTGCCTTAATTGAGGAAGTGGTGGTATGAGGAAGAAATTAAAATTGAACTTTAAAACTTTTTTTAAAAAAAGGGGAGAGAGGTGGACTGGAAGATTTAGAAGAGTGACTGATTGACTGTTGCCATTATTCAGCACTTTCTGCCTCCCTACTTCCGGTACATTTGAGGAGGAAAAAAAAAAATCTCCATCAGAGACAAAGAACCAAAGACAGACTTTGAAATCTTTTTTCCTTTTTTCTATTGCTTTTTTTTTATATATATAAATTTGCCTAATTCTTCTCTTTCTTTCCCCTCTCCTTATTTACATTTTGGTGCTATCTTTTCCCTCTCCCATTCCCTCTTCTATATAACGATTGCAAATTTACTCATTGAGATAAGAAACATAGAGTATTATATTAGATTGTTAAAAACAGATCTGATTAATCTACTAATAATAGGGATAATTTCACCTTGACTAGATGTACAAAATAAAAAAAAATAGTAAGAACATTAAGAATATTATAAATCAATTAATCAATAAGTATAAGATTTAATATTTGATATTTAGTATTCTAATCGTTAAATGTATGGTGTATATATAGGTATTATATAGATTGTTGTATAACGTTGTATAGTGCTGTATAGAAATTGAATATAAAACTCATAAAACTACTTATTTGATTTAGATTTAAGATTTGGAAAAATATAGATAGGTAGATTAATTAATTATACATAGGTTAATTCTAACATAGAGGTCATAATATTGAATGGTAATTTGGGATAACATAATGAATATAATCTAACAACAGAAACAAATATTAAAAGGAATGACCTCGACAACTACCACAGCCCTGAAAACCAGCAGGAAGGCTACTCCAACACTAACAACTACATTGGCAACAGCTTCGCCTATGGCTCAAAAAACTATAGAAGAAACATAGAAGAGAATCAAGACGAGATTACAAATTTTTAGCTGCTTACTTAAATCAAAAAAGAATTGTATTCAAATGGTTAATCCCAGAGGGGATGTTAGTTTCGTGGAAAGAAAGGAAAATTAAAATTGATACTATACAAAGAGCCCAAGAATTCTATGAACAACTAGTTAGTTCAGAAGAATTGAGTAGTAAGGAGGAATTGGAAATAAACCTACAAGAAGACCAAAACCACTACAGAAACAAAAAAGAAGGAATTTTAAGCCAGCAAACACCAGGAGAGACCGGAGTTATCACGAGACAAAGAGCAAAACAGAATTAAGTAAATGGAAGAAGAAAAGAAACTTCTATCAATTAACATAAATGGTCTAAATTCGATGTTAAAAAGAAAAAGGATATTAACAAAACTAATTGAACAAGATGCTGATATAATATGCTTACAAGAAACCCACATAAGGAAAGAAGACGAAAGATATTTAAACTGCTCGAAACTAGGGAAGTTATTTACCGCGCCAGCAGATACAGGAAAAAAGAAAGGAATCACAATATATGTTAAAGAGGATTTGAAATCAGAATTACTATGGTCAGACCCTGAAGGAAGAACTTTGGTTTTGCAGATCTGGATTAATGATATTTCAATTTTGTTAGGAGTAATTTATGCCCCAAATGATGATCAGAAAGAATTTTTCAAACACCTATATCGAAAAATAATAGGATTTGAAAAAAAGAATATCTGTATTATAGGAGATTTTAACTCTATTGCCGATTATCAGAAAGACCATAGTAATGAGGGAAGAATAAAAAAGGGAAAAGAGAGTTCCCTAAGATATGTAAGGAAATGATGATTATTCTAATCCACATCAAATATGGACGCAAATTGATATGGCATGGATGAATGGGGAAATAGCAAATGAAATAAAAGAAATTGAAATATTACCGAATGAATGGGCAGACCATACTCCAATTCAGATAATATGGAAAGACAGGAAGAAACCAAAGAAAAGATGGACACTAAATACTCAATTAATAAGAGAAAAAGAATATACTGATAAACTTAAGGAGGCATTAAATTATTTTTTAAAAGAAAATAACAATGGCGTAACTACGAAACAAAATATTTGGGATACAATGAAGGCAGTAATAAGAGGTATAACAATTTCTTACAATGCCAAGAGGTATAAAGAAAAACATGTTCAACAAAATAAATTGCAACAACAAATTAAGGAATTAGAAATGCAATTACAGAAGACCCCAAAGAATTCAACATAGCAAAATCAGATAATAACTAAACACTAATTGAATTGAATTGAATTGAACAAGAGAAAATGATTATAAATTTGAATATGACTAAACAAACCTACTTTGAGAATGCTAATAAGCCAGGAAGATGGTTAGCTTATAAATTAAAAAGAAAGAAAAGAGATTGATATATCAATTAATAGATGGGAATGGCGACATACAACAAGAGATAGAACAAAAAGAAAGAAATTGTACATAAATACTTTGAAGAGTTATATAAAAAGGAAGAAATAAACGAGGACAGAATAAGAAATTACTTAGATGAAATTAAAGATAAAGAAATTGAGGAAGAAATGATAGAATCACTTAATAAAGATATATCTTGGTCTGAACTGAAATCGGCAATAGGGAACCAAAAAAATAACAAAGCCCCGGGCCCAGATGGGATTCCGGGAGAGCTCTATAAAATAATTGCAGAACAAATTGGACCTTTTATGATGGAAATTTTTAATGATGTATTATTGGCAGCCAAGATGCCAGACTCATGGAGGGGGGCACTGATTTTGTTGATCCCGAAGGAGGAATCTGAATCCAGATATATTAATAATTATAGACCGATTTCATTATTAAATACTGATTATAAAATATTTACCTCCATTATAGCTAATAGACTAAAAATAATATTAAATTTATATATACATGAAGATCAAAATGGATTCCTCCCGATTAGACAGATTAGTAATAACTCAAGAACAGTATTAGATATTTTAGAATTTTATGAAGCCCACCCCGAGAAACAAATCACACTTATGTTCTTAGATGCTGAAAAGGCCTTTGATAATTTAAATTGGCAATTTTTAATACAAAAAATATATAATATGAAATTAGGCACCAAATTTGAAAATATTGTAACAACCATTTATGATACACAACAGGCCAATGTTATAGTAAATGGGGAATATACCCGCCCAATAAAAATAGAAAAGGGAGTCAGACAAGGTTGCCCGCTTTCGCCCCTGCTCTTCATATTCTCATTAGAAACACTATTAATACAAATTAGACAGAATTTAGAAATAAAAGAATTAAAGGTTAAAACAGAAGAATACAAATTGCAAGCATTTGCTGACAATATGGTTTTTTTTATTGAGGAACCAACTGAAAGAGGACAAAAATTGATTAATGAATTAGAACAATTTGGAGTCGTAGCAGGACTCAAAATTAACAGGAAAAAAACAAAATTAATGACTAAAAATTTAACAGAAAAACAGAAAAAAGAATTAGAAGAAGTTATGGGAAGACAAATGACAAAGAAAGTTAAATATTTAGGAATATGGCTGACAGCACATTGTAAGAAACTTAAAGAAAACAATTATGATAAGTTGTTGCTACAGGTAAAGAAGGATTTAGAATTATGGGGCAGACTGCAACTCTCACTATTGGACAGGATTGCTACCATCAAAATGAATATTCTCCCAAAATTCTTATATTTGTTTCAGATGATTCCAATTAAATTACACAAATTTTTTTTTGGAAGAACTTAATAAAATTACCGCTAAATTTATTTGGCAAGGGAAAAAACCCAGAATAAATTTAAAAGCAATGCAGGATATGAGGAGCAGGGGAGGGTTGGCACTTCCAAATTGGGAATTGTATTATATAGCTGCCACTCTAGTATGGTTAAAAGATTGGGTGAATTTAAATAATAAGAGAATTTTATTCTTAGAAGGCCATGATTTACAAAGGGGGTGGCACGCCTTTTTATGGGATGTAGGAAAAGTTAATCAGAAATATTTCCACAGACACTTAGAGATTCATTATTAATTAATTGGAAAAAAATACGCAAAAAACACTACTTAAAAGTACCGATCTGGCTATCAACAATGGAGGCGATGATCCACCCAAACAATTTGGATATTTCTAGAATGATTAAATACAAAGATTTATTGGACATACAAGGAAATTTGAAATCATATCAAGAACTCCAAGAGCGGGGATTTAAAATAGATCAGTGGGTATACCTACAAATTCATAGTAGATATAAACAGGATAGGAAAGAATTTGGAATTAGCAATAAAGCCCAACAACTAGATAAAATTTTGTTAGGACCCGGAAAAAAGAATATAACTAAATTTTATAATTGTTTATTAGAAGTAGAAGTAGAAGAAGAAACAGTAAAAGGGATATGATAGCCTGGAGTAGGAATGTAGGACGTAACATCACCCTAATAGAATGGGAAAAAGTCTGGGGAAGAAATATTACAAAATTGGCAGCATACAAAGAAAACGCATATAAATTGTTTTATAGATGGCATCTTCCCCCTTCGAGATTGGCGAAAATGTGCCCTAAAATGAGTCCAAAATACTGGAAATGTAAAAAGAAAGAGGGAACCTTTTTTCACATGTGGTGGTCATATATAGAAGCCCAAAAATACTGGAAGATAATTAGAAATTGGCTGGAAGATATAACAAAAGAACAGATCGAGTATAAACCAGAGTCCTTTCTGTTAGGGATTTTTGATAAGCAAATATCAAAAAACAAAACAAAACATTACAATACATATACTAACAGCAGCCAGATTGGCTTTTGCTCAATGTTGGAAGTATCCTCACATACCTACAAAGGACATGATCATCCAAAAAATTTGAAATTGCGCAGAAATGGATAGATTAACTTTAGCTTTAAAAAACAAAGAAACTTCAATATATTATAATAGTTGGAATTATTGGTATAAGTGGTTAGAACAAAGATAAATTTTATATCATAGGATAGTTAGAACAAGATAAATTTATGAGTGATGTACAAATTTTTGTAAAGACAAAGTGTGCAGATATAGCAAAATTAAGGGAAGAAAAGATCTTACAAACTGTCGAAAATAAGAATGTTTATAATTTTTTTCTTTTTTTCTGTTTCCTTTTTCCTACCTCTTTTTTCTTTTCTTTTTGCTTTTCATATATGTATGTGTTGTCGTGTTGTTGTTTTTTAGTTGTCAAATTAATAAAATTTGTTTTTTTTTTTAATATAGGCATGTGCTAGAAATAATATAGTGTTGAGATTACAACAACTATATTTGCATAATCACAGGGTCCATCAACCATTTAGTGACCTAAATTATCACTTTTTCAAAACCATTCCTAACACCTATTCAGGTTATATAATTTTAACAGAAAAAATATACTGAAAGGCTTTAATCTTGTTCTAACCCAAGTTTCTTCAGTTTGATTCCATGCTATACAAAGTGTGTGCAGATATGCAGAACACAAACTGATAAGCCAAACTGATATGATTTGAGATACCCACTGGATTCTTATTAATAATCATCAGACTTCCTATATATTTCCTATATGTGTACAGTTCCTATACATTTTCAGCATACAATATGAGCAATATATGCAGAATCACATATACGTTTTTGAATGCAGTATTTACTAGATTCCAGAAGATAAATGCTTTCATTAAAAAAATCTTTTGTCTGAAGCATTATTTTCTTTACTATATATTTAAGTAATAAAAATATTCTTTGATTTATGGTTGCTTTTCCGAAGGCAATTTTAGAGGAGTCAGACCAGCTTTCTTGAAGTAGGAGACTAGTTGCTTAGGGATTTCAGCCAATACTGCCTGGGAAAGTGCTTCCCGAGGAGCCTATGAAAAAGAAAATGTATTATATAAAGTCATGAATGCTACACAAATATAAAATATATTATTTTCCATGTAATGTTTTACACTATAAGAAGAAACCTAACAGAGAAAGTATATAAAAACAGGAAATACTATACAAGAATAAGTAATGAAATGCCCAGTTTTCGTATACCCAGAATTAGTAAAACGGAGTCATTTTAGTTAAAAATAGTAAGTTTAATTATGCATTTCCAACTTTACATTTTACCATACCAGCATACAAAGCAGTAATTTTTAAATTTTTTAAAAAAATTGGGTAAGAAAGCAGAAACAAAAAAACAATTATTTTAATCCAAAGACTGCAAGCAGATTTTAAGCAGAATTCAAAATTAAATCTGAATAACACTGGAACAGTTGCAACATTTTTACCTAGCATACTAGACACTAACCATAGTAAAACAAAATAATATAGACAAGGAGCTCAAATATCTGATCTAAAGGAAGAGTCCTTCTTATGCTGTTAAATATTTCTAAGAAATGGGCAGAATTAAATCTGTTACAAGTTCCTGCCTCAGGAGAAAAACCAGTATGTTAAAAAAAAAAAGTTCAATAACCTTCTAGAACTCTGAGTTGGAGCAGTGTTTTTATATTTCTTGATATAAAATGTCTCACACAGTTATTTATATTGATTCACAATCAATACTGCTATTTGTAACTAGAGTAGAGAAACCTGTGACTTTCCAGATAATGTGGACTTCCAATTTTAATTTACTGCAGAGTTTAATCATTTACTTAATGGATCAATTTAATCTCTAGGCAGAAAAGATTCTCAACCCTTGGTCTATATTCTTTAGTTTAACATCCTGAAAACAAAATGCAGCATAAAAGCACATATAACAAAATTAATGAATATGGAAACTTACACTTTGGAACTGTCTAAAAGGCACAAACTGGACAATATCTCGTGCAACTGGCTCCCCTGCCAATGACTTCAAAACACCATCATCCCCATCCAAAAATTCCATGGCTTTGAACTCAGCACTGCCAACACCAATGATTATGATAGACATGGGCAGCTTGGAAGCATTTACAATGGCTTGCCTAGTTTGATCCAGATCAGTTATTTCCCCATCTGTGATTATCAGTAAAACATAGTATTGCTGCAAAAAATTAGACCAATCAATAAAAATTAAGTCAATAAAGATTCTACACAAAAAAAGATTGGAACAGTGCAATTATTTTTAATTATCAGTTCTGATATCAATAATTATGTTCCGGTTTTGCTTTGTTTAATTTATTTTAGAGGACACTCAAAGAACTGTCTGCATTTTTATGAGTTATACATTGGTCTGATATTAAGATATGGATACGTTCTTTTTAGTAATAGTTCTACTTTATAGATTTTTTCTAAATAGATTTGTCTAGCTTCATCTTTGGAAAGGGAGTCTTTAGAGGTCTCAAACTCATGGCCCAAAGAACAGTTACAGCCTATCTGTGGTTCATACATTCATCCTATCTTGCCTTGAACAATCTGCATTCATGCATTCACTCATTTGCCTCCAGTGCCTTGTTCACAAGCCTTCCATGAAAGCCTGAAGGGCTTTTGTGGAAATTGGGAACAAATGGACATGGATCCTGCCTGAATGCAGACAGATACCACTCTCTGGATCAGTCTTCCTCAGGCCTGAAGGGCAAGACTGATGAAAAGGCAACTGGAGGTTAAGCCTGGCACTGGCACTCAATTAGTGCATAAGAATTCATATATAATCAGACTGAAGAAGTACAGAAATAGTTAGGAGAAAATAAGAGACAACTCAAGACTTGGGAAAAGAGAAGGCATGAGAAACAGACTCAATATTCCCTCACACACACACACACACTACAGAGTCTGGTTGATTCAAGAGTGAAACTCTAGCAGGCTGTCAAAATTCTTATTACAACCTACAATAATAAAGTAGCATTTATATAATCCCTATACTCTGTTTTCTACCTTGGTTTACTCTGAAGCACTGATAACCGCTAGGCTAGAACAGATCCGGTCATTACAGGGAGAAGCAGTGCTTGTTTGGGATGATGAGTTGTGGCTATCGCCCAATTACTAAAAAAACCCAGAAGCAATGGTGGCAAAGCCCCACTTATCACAGGGAAGGATCAAGATGAAGTCACGTGAGGCTGCCAGGGCTACAGCATCACCTCAGTGCTAGGTTGGTAGCAGCATGTTTCATATATGATAGACATGACTACTCCTGGCTGCAGATCTTTTATTGATTTCTCCTCCACAAACTAATTGGCAAAAGAAAGCAAAAAACAGTCTCATTCTTTGGTTCTCCCCAGATCACACATTTCAAACTTGGACTTTGAGATAAGAAAGTGATGAAAAAGGACATCTCTTTCTCCAAGGGAAAGGAAAAAAGAGCAATCAAAACAAAAGATTTGTAACACTCTTCCATGTAGAATTTCCCCAACCTGTCCCCATGGACAAGATGACCAGGGATTCACTGGAGGGTTTGCCCTGGTGAAAGAAATCTCAGTGCAGTTAGGAAGCTTTCTATGGAAGAGGCAGATAGGTAGGCAATTGTTCCTATTGCAGAGGTGAGCAGAGCAGAGCTGAGAAGAGCCTTTTTAGGAAATCAGCTGTAATAACTGGCTTAGATTTCTGCCAAGGATCGGAGGGTTGCTTGATGGCAGAAAATATCTTAAACTTATTCCACTTTTACTAAAATAGCACAAGACTTATATGTTTAATCAGAGGATGAGGACAGGGGTGGGTTTCTACCAGTTCTGTCCACCTCTATAGAACCAGTAGCTCTGAAGAGCAGCAGACACAGAATCAGTTCTATGTCTGCTGATGTTTTTGCCCACCTGCCCACCTGGGCTCTTGCCTGATCTTTATTTTCTGACTTTTCAACTTCAGCTGCTGAACGAGGCACAACTGCAGTTAGAAAAGCAGGAAAAGAGGCTGTTTCAAAGGCTGCGTCTCTGCAGGCAGCTGCTGATGACGATTTACAGGCATGGCTCGCAGCCTGCAGGGAAGCTTGTAAATCCCGAACCGGTAGTTAACCCTGTCATATCCCATCCCTGGATATGCAGGAAGGAAGAACAGATGTGTCTCCTTTGGAAACTGAAGCTTTTCTTTGAATGATCTGTCTTCTCTGGACAGCCTGAAGGCTTTTAATGGTGTGGAATTATAATGGCCAGCATCCCTCAACTTTGGCTAAGGCTACCCAAAGTTGCAATTTATCAACATCTGGATGACCATACAGTAGATTAGGGATTAAAACACAATTATTACATGTAAATAACAAAGATATATATATATATATATTGGTGTGGTGGGTCCTTGAACCATGTTATTCTTATAAAGCATTTGTGACAACTTGGAGCTTCCTAAATTATATGAAAAGTAAATATATAAAACAAAACAACATCAAGCCAACTCACAGCAGCAGTTTTTTCTTGCATTGAATGAGCAGCAAATCTAGCAACATGATTTATAATTGGAGAGAAGTTTGTTGGACCATAAAGACGAATTAGAGGCAAAGCCTGTCGATAGGCATCTATAATTCCTTGGATTCCTAAAACAAGGAAATAGCAGTATTACTTAAAAACTTTGGATACAGTATCATCAACATTTTTCAAATCTTTCAAAAAAGAAATGGGAGTAGAAGTCTACTTGAATTAGGTTGGTTATTTACCTATATGTCTATGGAGATTCTCAGTCATCTAGGTCACCAAAAGTGCTTTTAAAGTCCAGTTGCCTCTTGAAAAAGCACCTTTGGGATAATTTACCTATAGGCAGTTCTTGGGTTATAAAGCAATTGAGACTAGGAACTCCTATCACTCAGTAATGCAGTCGTGAAGCATGACATAATGTGATTGTGTTGCTTAGCGAAGGCAATTCTGGCAGTCCTGATTGCAGTCATTAAATGAAGACTGTGTGATGTACATGATTGCAATATAGAACTTCCTGCCAACTTCCCATTGATTTTGCTTGTTAGAAGGCAGCAGGGAATATCAGAAATAGCTCACTGTGATATAATGAAGAGACAAGTACCTGATCACAATCACATGACTGCAAGGAAATTGGAACATCCAGAACTCCAAGTTGTTGTCATGAGTCACCCTCATTCAGTGCCATTGTGAGTTTGAATGGCCACTGAATGAATGGTTGCAACCTGAAGATTATCTGTATTCTCATTTCACTCACTCTATTAGCATGGTGGTGAAAATACCAAATATTTCATCTTTTAAGAGGAAAGTCATGATAAAAACATTATTAACAATAGAATATTGTACTATGAGGTTGTGATGGCTATCTTGCCCAAAGGCATGTTACTACAAACATGTCATTCAAAATTAAATTCTTACCTAAAATATGTAATTTTAAGAAATTATCCAATCCAAAGTATATAGTTTAACAGATTTTGGATAGTTTTCATTTTATTTATAATTATTTATCCTTCTTTATGTTGAAACTGTTAACAGAATGGCTTTTATAACTTTGTTTATGACAATATCATTTTAAAAAAAGCTGACTTAAAAAATTCCAAAAAGTGAGGTATGGAAGAACTAAAATGCCTTGAGAAGAAATTTCATCATCTTGCCAAATAATAAAAAGGATTCTCTCACAGATAGCAGCCATATTTCAGGGGGCAAAGTGGTTTGGAAAAGGCATTCAAGAATTATTTCAGTGTTGATAAAATTAAAGGAGACAAGTGATTTGTGTTGCAAAAGAGCAATACAAAAAAGCAGTTATCAACAAAAATTAACTGCAATAATACTTCAAAAACTTCAATTAAAACATCAAAGAAGTGGAGTGACTTTGTACCAGCCCAAACAACAGAGTTGTTGTGGGGAAAATAGGAGGAGGAAGGTGTGTTGGATGTGTTCGGCAACTTGAGTTATTTGAAAAAATGATAAAGGCGGGATACAAACAAGCAAAGAAAAAAAAAACAACAACACCAAGTTCATTTTGCCTCATAAAGTATTCCAGAAAATTCGAAAGGTTTTGTTTTTCAATGAATTAAAGTTATTGCATTAAATTGGTTAGACTGCATTCAATACATATAACACATACATCCAGTATTAAATTATTTAACAAAATTCAAATTTTATTATTTTAAATACCAGTAGGTATGAGCTAAAACAAATTATTTCTTGGCTATAATAAACTGTAATAAACTATAATAAACTATTATAAGTGTATAATAAACTGGAGCTGCTTCCATCCTAAGCAGTACACGATCCTGTCTTATTTTTTATAAACTAATTGTTGTTCCCCAATTTCACTAATGTTTTATCCCAAACTGAATGTTATAAAAGCCAAAACTTTACTATAAAGTGAAATTATAATACTATTTACATTCTTTTAAACAGTGAATAAAGATTTCTAAAATTCAGATCCTTAGATGCACTACAGTACTGATCATGCCCAAATACTGCTTGTCCTCAAAACTATTATTGTTCCTGTTTTTTTTAATGAAAAAAATCCCTTGTACTTTTTTGTTCTTTCTTTTTAAAATATGCTATTATTAGAAGAAAAATAAATGATTACCTTGACAATAGGGGTTTGCAGGATTAAAGTTCAATGCAAATTCATGGGAAACCTGAAAAGACAGACATATTAAGACAGAATCAAAGGTAACTAAAACATTATAACAGTAATAAAAGTTAAGAAACCCACCTGCCAATCTGGAGGAACTTGAGCTCCAAATCCAAAGGCAGGAAACAGTTTATCCCTGAAAATCAAAAATAATCAGATCAATATTTTTTATTTTGTTTAGCTACAGGTTGAATAAAATAAATCATATTTAACTTTAATTTGACCAAAGCTAACTGAAGTATATATAGCTGTAGCTAGCCTGATCTTTTTCAAAAGTGGTAATGTTCAGAAAGCTAGGTTATAAGTTCAAGTTTCTTTTAAAAAACTGAAGAAGAAATGGCATTCTAATATTCTTTACCATATGAGAAGTAATTGTATTTCTTTAAATATGGTAACTTTTATAATACCATGTTAAACACACAGTGCTATTTTATGAGACAGTTGATTAACAGTTTTCACTGAAAAAGAACCAATAAAAATGTCAATGGCACAGTAGACAATGAATTAATCTTAGTATCAAAACACATTGGCAGCAACTTTTAGCTCCAGGAAATAAACTACTAGTTAAAAGGAAATATAGTTTATAACAATGGACCTTTTGGAATCTTTCTAAGCTTTAGTAAGTAAATAAGCTAAAGATGGTAAGTTTAACATACGTGTCATAATCCTGGACCACACCACCCACACACCAAATAGCAGTGAGATATTCATTTATCCCATTTGGACTAATATGGTGAAGAGAATCTGGTGACTTTGGATCTCCATTTGAACCAGTAAAATCTATCCCTACCTGATAAGAATAAGAAAGATAAATTAAATATTAGATAATATAAGAAACAAATTTCTACTCAATAACTTTAGGTTCAGGAAAACCCAGCTGCAACTCCAGAATGCTTCTAAAATAGCTTCTGAAAAACTAAAGGCAAATTAAGATGAGTTATTAACTTCATAGACGAAGGTAGATTGGTTGAATATAGGTCAAAAATACTCTTGGTTGTATTGTGGTTAATTATAGAGAAATTATGCGGTGCAAAAAAGTATATTTAATTTTACTAAATGTATAAAACAGACTTAGTAAATCATAGTCATTTCTATCTTTATTTAAAAAAAAAAATATCTTAGCAAATGTTACCATGCAATTACTATTTAGAAAAATATAAATGCTGGAGCTTACAGTTAATCTAGAAATCAAATACATGATTTGATACTCACAGTGAAATTAATTTGGCAACCACCCATGATATAATCCAGGAATGAATATTCTGTTTCAATCTGTGAAAAACAAAACCATTACAACATTATAATTTTTACCTTATGATGAAAGAAACGTCAACTGGATGAAATGAAATTATTCATACCTTACAAGATTTCAATCTGACAATGCCAGAGTTTTTGTAACTCTTCTTTTTTCTTTTTTTTTCAGGATGAATGCATTCAAATTCAACCTATATGAAAGGCATACATACAAAATCAGCTTATTGATCAAAGTAATCAAGTAACACTTTAAAATTAATTGGGAATAATTCCTCTGATAAATCCAAATTAATTTGGAAAAAATAAAGATAACTAGGAAGAATTTCTATATTATTCTTTCTTGACTTGTATCAAATATTCTGATAGTGGAAAAATATAAATGTTAAGATATGAGCATAAGAATGGGGGATGCTAAGTTCCTTTACAAGGTGCCAAGTTACAACTGCCAGTTTACAAATGGCCATGGTTCCATGGGTTGTTGGAAATTTTAGTTCAGCATCAGCTCAATGCAACTGCTAGCAGAATAACCTGCATAAATAATACTTAACTTAATGAAGACATAAGGAGCTGAAATAAGTAGCACGAGTGAAGTCAGAACACTGAAGTGGACACTTCTTAAAGAATGAAAACAAATTTTGTACTAGTGTCAGATCCAGTTATACAGACTATCCTAAAGGTGCACCTTTTAACTATTTGGATTTATTGTATATTGTAATTACTCCTGAGACATTTGAATCAAAAAGGAATGAATTTAATATGCATTTTGCACTGCAACATAAAGGCTTCAAAAATGCCTCCATCTTTATCATTTGCCATTCAGGATGTATAATAAAACTATCTGCCTGGCTAGCAGATTCCTGTACCCAAATACAATATATATATTTCCTACTATATAAAAATATAGTAGGAAATTCAGTGTTTTGTTTTACAATACTCTGATTTCAATAGAAAAATAAATGATTTTTATCTGACACAGAATTTTCCTGAGATACAGACTATTGGGTTGTAACAAATCATGTGCATTTAAACTAAATTTCAATAGAGAAGTTCTACAGTTATCCTCTCAGTTTGTGAATCCTCTGGGAGAGCAGTCTAATATAGACAGAGCATTAATTATTGGACTTCCAATTGGTATAGCAGAAAACTAATGAACATAGAGAAGTTGCTCACTGGAAAATTAAATCTATATTATAAATTACTCGATTATTATGCTATCTTCCAAGTCAGCAGAAGATTAATCAGCATGGAGCAGAAAATTTGTATTCAACTAGAAAAAATTTACTTATATTACTGCTACAAGCAACTCAGCCATATAACTGCTTTCCTAACTCTACCAGTTTTGATTCATAAGAATCAGAATGTAAAACATATATAACTTGTTTTTTCCTCCATAAACACACACATACAATCATACATCTGCACAAAAAATATTGGGAGAATGAAAATAATATTTTATTATGCTTCTTGGAAAAAGAATACAATAATTACATGAATCAAATAGAGTAAAATTAAAAGCTCACCGGAGAACTGTCACCTGCCTTCTGTAGCTGGGACAGGGTACTTTCAAAACTGCCTATTAAATCATGTGACCCATCACTGTCATAATCATAACAGTGCACCTGAAAGGAAAGAAACAGAGCAATAGACAAGGAGAATGACTGCTGCTCACCACTTGATCTCTCACTTCCAAAAGCTTTGAGGTGTTGCATATGAATTCCCCTATCAAGTCTGAACTGGTGTTGTCATCCATATCACTAACTGCAACCTAATAGTAAGAAAGAAACCCCAAAATGAATCCTCAAGGATTACTATGTAATATCAGTTAGGTGTTTACTATGCAAAGGGAAGGCAACTCAAGATACAAAGCATATTTTTTAAAAATATGCATCAATAATAATCCAATTACAGAAACTGGGAAGCAAATACAGAAATGCTAAGTGCTGTATGTGCCAGCATAAACAGCATAAATAATACACTTCTCCCATGAGCTGTTCAGTGCATCCAGAACTGGCAGAAAATGTCTGGGAGTTATAGTTTTAATAAATCTGAAGCATATCAGATTGGGAAAAGATGGCATAGGCAATATAAGGTCAAGATGAGTTTTAAACAGAACTAAAATATAAGACACTCAACAGCAAGTAGATGCATGAATTATACAAAATATGGCAAGACTGAACCCCACAGTTCTTTCTATTTTATGAGATTTTATGAGAACATCCATTCATGCAGAAACTGCAAGGCTCATACTCAAAATAATCAAACAAAATATGACCTGAATGCCCATGTTAAATTAAATGTTCAGCATAAAATATAAAAAAATCTGGAAATCATACAGATATTGTTTTGTATCAGGGCTTTTAAGTTATTTGAATAATGCTGATATCTTTAAGGAAAACACATCTTATTGTTCTTGCTTACCTGTGATATATTAACACTACAGGGCTAGATTTTATGTGTAGCGTTTATCAATATGCTGTAAGTATTGTGTAATATGTTCATCCTATATATATTTGCTTGGGATCAACTTTTAATGACACATATTTTGAACTAAAATTGTAGATGAAAATATCACACACCAGAACTAAAGAGGTCTGGGAACCAAAACTTAAAAGCAAAATCCTTTAAGACAGTCACACTGATAGAAAAGACCAGACACTTTTCACTAGATACAAAAGTGGTAAGTATTCTTTGCTGCTACTTTAATAACAAAGCAAAATTCAAAAGTAAAGGTATTTTTCCGAAAAAGAAAAAGGATGCATCTCAATAATTACATCAACACCTACATCATAATTGCATTTTACATCATATAACCATTCATTAATTAATCTCTTTACTAGCCTTCATCTAGTGTCCAAAACATACAAACTTCCTTACACTAACCATCTGTTTACTAATGATGCTAGATTCCAAACCTATGGATAATTAAATTTCCATCTGAATAAAGTGGAGGACAAAATCTCTGGAGGACCTATAAAATAATAATAGTGATTCTCAAGTATGGACTATCAATGATCTGTAAACATTCACCAAGTGCTACTCTACAGCTTCTCCATATTCTTGAGCTATACTAGCAATCATAAGGCACACGTGAAAACTTTCAGCTAGCCAAAATTTGCTAATCACTTCTATATGCCACAGTGGTGGGATTCAGCCAGTTCACACCAGTTTGGGAGAACCGGTTGTTAACTTTCTGAGCAGTTTGGTGAACTAGTTGTTGGAAGAAATCATTAGGGCAGAGAATCGGTTGTTAAATTATTTGAATCCCACCACTGATATGCCCCACATGAGAATGGCTGAAAATTGATTCACTGAAGAGACAAATCATAATACAAGTAGCACTATGACAACGATACTAAAATTCAGAAAGTTGACAGGTAAACCACTCTCAAATACAGCTCCTAAATGTGACTCTGCAAATGTTATGCTTAGTAGAACTGCAACTCCTATGAACAACCCCCAAAGTAAATATATACACAGAAAATGCAATAATGAGTATACAAAAGTGGGATTTATATAGGCTGGGGATCTACTAACTCCTTCCAGTCAGTGTTTACTGACTCAGAACACCCAGAGATTCCTTGCAAAGAAAAGATCATTCTTCACCATTAAGTTTCTCCTCAAGTTCTCTTTTAAAGGCATGGAATATATACACATTGCTAAATAATATTTTAATAAATTAATTAATAAGCAAGCAATGAATATTTTGGGATATAAAATTTAGTTTAAATGGGCCCTTACAATGGCAAGATTGGCAAAGCATAAAAATGCAATTATATCTTATTCACCCAAAAAATGTTAACTCCAATATCCCTGTAGATGGTAATGTAGGAATTACATTGCTTGTTTAATTGGGTAGTCACTGCATTTTCCAGATGCTGAGTTATTAATATTCCAAAATTTATTCCAAAATTACTGAATACAATTGTGCTATTAACATCTGTAAACTTAAAAGCAGCCTTAAGAGCAGCCTTAAGAGCAAATTTCCTTTGTTAACTTTTAAAGCAGGAGTGTCAAGCTCACATCATAGTGTCATGTGACATATGGCGACTTTTTCCCCTTTCATCAAACCGGGTGTGGCCAGTGCATGACGCATCTTGCCCACAGGCTGACAGTTTGACACTCCTGCTTTAAAGGAAGCTAATCTATTAATAATTAGAGGCAGATCATATGGGGAGAATCTACTTACTGAGTTTACTGAGAATTGACACCAATTTGATGGCATTTATTCAATCAATCTACTAATACTACTAACAATAGTTAAGTGGGGTTACTTTCGATTGCGGTAAGATATAATAGTTTATGTTTCATGGTTATTATAAAACTAAGAATAAAAGGCCCTTCTCCATTTATGAAGCAACCATCTAAGAATAAATGGTATGGAACATTTGAAATAAATAACAACTGAGACTATTCTTAATAAGTACTTTTCTTTGTCTATGATCTTCTCTCAAGCAGCCTTAACTAAACAGGAGAAACTGCATACCTCTAAGTTTTTTTTTCTATAGGAGGATAAACAAAGAACATGCTGTTGCAAGAAGGAAATACTATAGAAAAAGTTTTTAGTTCATGGTCATCACCCATTCAAGAGGAAGAAGGAACTCACTGTATTTCTAATCCATCAGTTTATTTCATCCAACCTTCTCATGTCTACCTCTTCTGAATGTTTTCATATTTTTGAAGCTTTTCTCCCAATAGAGGAAGAAATCATAGTTTAATTCTTTCAACTTATGCTTATGATGTATTACTTATAAACACCATTATGAGTCATAATGCTGTATTAATATATATTAGCAGCAATCTTAAATGATTTCTTTTACATAAAATATCAGATCCTATCCTATAGCTTTTTTACATTCAACCCTGGGTTGTGAAAGTTGAATGGTGATATTTAAAATCTAAGTTAAAATCAAAGGTTGAAATGTATTCATGTCAGAGACAGGCCTAGCCAGGAGGAGGAGTCAAATAAAGAATTAGTGTAGAATCCCTATGCAAGCACAAGAGGATGAATCTAGCTCACCCTCTTCTCCCCATGCTGTTGAATCTTATCTATCCTAAACCAGATACAAACCATCAGTCTGAAAAGATTCCTGTATATAGGCTTCACCAATAAAACAGCTGGTTGAATTCTTCATGTGTGGATCTGATTGTTTGTACCTGACAATTAATGACTAGGCTTTTAGTTGACACTTCTTATGAACATCAGCAAAAGAAATATATTGGGCAGTTTCATACACTACTTTGAAATATAATCTAAGAAAGTGATTATGAGTTTTGCAATCACTGTATTCTAGAATGTTTTGACATGAGCATACTGGTTTTATAAATTAGATGATAAAATCTTATGCCAAAACACTCAAATAGGTATTTCTGGTATATTCAGGTCATGTTTTCATATCTTACCACAGTCAACAATATGTCACACTTACTTTACAAAACGCAAGCTCATACTTTATGTCTTCATAATCTTGGTCTTCAAGAAAAATACATTTCTTAAGAGTAAATACTAAATAACAACAACATAATCTTTATCCTCATTTAATAACTGTCTTGGCTAGCAACTGTTTGCAGCATAATTGTGATGAAAAAGTAACTTTGTGACCAATGCCCACATCTGCAACTTCACAGAAACTCTTATCAAACGTTTACCATTATAATCACTAAGTAATTCTGTTGTTCTATGGCTGACTTGTTTTTCCTTCCACTCCATTTTGCAGAGAGATTATCTAACAAGCTATATTTCAAAAGCACATCTGTCTTAACCTCATGCTCAGTTCTTTGATCTCAATTAGTTGATTATATCTTTCCCACTGCTGCCTGATACTGTCAAGACTCTATTCAGTTTCACACTAAAAAGCTTTTGTTTGCTTCCTAAGTAGCTCCTGCTTACAGTAATAAAAGGACTAGGCAAACAGCAGAAGTTAGCAAATTCCTTTTGATGTGTATTCCCCACTGTATGCCTGCTTGTTCTCTTGCAATCCCTTCCTCTGCAATGAATCTACATAGAAACATTAATTCACTTTTTGTTAATTATCCTAGTGGTGGGTGAGCATTCATAGAGTGGGGGAGAAAAAAGTGGTGGTTGGAAAGGGCTAGAGAATTTGCTCATTCATTCAACTTCCTCTTGAGTTGATATTCAGAAACCTTCCCTACTGTTGGTTTCATCCAGCTTTTTACCGTCCTATCCTTCTGATACTGTATTGCCAGTGGAAAGCTAAAATAAAATTGTAAGTGTAGTCACAGTCATGTGATTTTTTATTTAGCGAACACTTTGCTTAATGACTGAGTCACAGGAACCAACTGCACTCTATTACAGATATTACAGATTATACTGAATGGTCTTTTAAAGCAATCAAAAGCAGAGGGGGAGGGAGTACTAGGATATTTCAGAGAAACAGATGAAAGTGGAGAGAGAAGCAGTTTGCTTTATAAATAATATGCCAATTAAATCCTCATACATAAATAAGTTTTAATTCTAACTCATCTAAAAATCAGGCATCATATCAGAACAAAAAATGTATTTAATAAAATGAGTTTATAACTTGTCTGAGATTAATCATTCTCCTCACCTTGATTTGTCTGTTGAAGTCACCACTACAAAATGTTTGCAAAGGTACGCTGAACTTTTTCCAGCAAGGATTTAAATTGTTCTTAATTACCTAAAAATATTTTTAAATAGTTATTATCAATGTATTATGAAAGCACATGTTTTACATATTTGTATATCTCTCCAAATATTTTGTTTTTCTGTTCATGGTCACATTTGTCCAAGACAACCACAAGGTTACCTTATAGTCTTGTATTTATTGTAAGCCTCTATGCGAGTTGGGTGGCATATAAGTTGAATGAATGAATGAATGAATGAATGAGCAAAATAAAGTTACCATTTCTTAAATTACCACATTTACTTAATTTCCAAAGTCATATTTAAATACATTTTCAATATGTGCTTCAATTAATATTTCAGTTCCATCCTGGATGAAAGTTGAAGTTGGGTAGACCTACAGATTGCTAGAGCAAGTCTGTGAAGCCTTCTTCTGTAACATCCCAACTGATTTGTTTGTTGTTATCCAACAATTAACAAATTGAGTCCAAAAAATTACAGACAGAAACCTACTTTGCCTTTGAAAGGTGGCCAAGAATAGAAATGAGATGGCAACGAAAGGCATTTCCCAAATCAATTGAAGTATCTTTTTATGAGGTAGGAACTCTGCACAAAGTGCTTATGTCTGACCTCTGAAAATAAAGAGTTGATCTATGCTTTGGAAATAGCCTGTCCAAAGCAGTCCAAACATTACCTGGAGTTTATACTACAGGCACTTAATTTGTTTTCCTTTTAAAACTGTAGAGTTTGCTTGCCTGGAATATTTATAAATAATTTTGAAAGCTTCTTTGCACTTACAGTTTGACTGAAACCTATCCTGGCCCTTCCCATAGTCAAGCACTGCTGCTGGCCCTTGTACTGTCCAAATCAGTGGTCACGAATCCCTGTCCTCATAATCTCACCTTGCACCAAAGAATGCAAGTGAGATAAACAAAGATGGTAGAGGTCACTCTGATCCCAGAAAGGCATTTTATGTAAGTCCTGCATGCACCAAGGACTTTTACTCTTCCTTCGCCTTTTTATTGTCAGATTTGCAAGAGACTGGAGCTTCAGAATAATAAAACAAGTGTGAAGCAATGCAGAAACTTTTGAAGGAACATGGTAAATTGGAGAAAACCATTCTACGTCACAGGAAAACAAACATCTGTCCAAATGAAGCCTATTTGAGAATCTGAAACCCCACCCATCTTTATACATAGACCTGTAACTCCCCATTAATATATAAGAACTCTTGATGAACCAAGGTGGAAGTGCTGGAAATCTTACCTCTGATCGGTATACAAGCTGCCATTTTCCACTATCACTCTGTTTATAGAATTCCAAAAATGGGTCTGATTTGCCTAAAAAGTCCTGTGTTGGGAAAATTATTTTATACAGACATAAGAACAATAAAATATTTCATCTAAACCAATGCACAAGTAATCCTCAACTTACAACTGTTCATTTAGTGACCAAAGTTACAATGGCACTGAAAAAGTGACTCATGACTGTTTTCACACTGTTGCATCCCTATGGTCATGTGATCAAAATTTAGGTGCTTGGCAACTGATTCATATTTATGATGGTTGCAGTATCAAGAGGTCATGCAGTCACCTTTTGCAACTCCTGACAAGCAAAATCAATGGGAATTCAGATTCACTTAACAACTGTGTTACTAACTTAACAATGGCACTGATTTAACAACTGTCGTAAGAAGGGCCATAAAATGGGGCAAAACTCACTTAATAACTGTCTCATGTAGCTTCAGAAATTTTGGGCTTAATTGTGGTCATAAGTCAACTAGTCTTTTGCTTGATTTCTTGTTTGAAATTTTTTAAGGAAACCTTAAATATTTTCTTATTATTTGTTCTATTTTGTTGATTAAAATATTACCTGAGTGTAATAACTGAAACATAATTATGATGGCTTTTTATTCTCTTTAGGAGTTAATTCTTTTCAAGGAAACATTGAGAAAATTTGGCCTATGTTATGTTTTAGTAGATTCAATGTACAGTCATTTCTTCCTTCATCTCTGTCTTCTTCCACATCTTAATTATTTCAGTCTATACCTATATAAGGGACACTCAGGCTGCAGTTGTGTATAAAAACTAGTTAGTTGTCTACCACCGAGATTCAATGATTTGTGAATTCATACATGTGTGATCTGCGCTTGCACAGAACAAGCTTCAAGTTGTTGAGATTTCTGGGAAAAGAAAGAGAGAGAGAGAGATCTCCCCTTACTTCCAATGACTGCCTCTGTGGCTTCAAGAGGAACTTCCAAAGGATGGCTTATATGATGGGACCAGAAGTTACTAAAGACAGCACTTACTGACCCAAAGGTTAAGTTTATAATGCTTCAAAAACATAAAAGTTGAGCATCTGCATATCTAAAGCATGCAGAAGGCACTGAGACCACTCTAGTAAAATTGATTAGAATAAGGCATTGTTGTTTAGCTAGTTTATAAGCCAGAAAGCCCTTCACTATTCTTTTTTTTAAGAAATTCTAAAATTATGGTCTCATAAAACTGAATGCAAAAATGTGGCCACAAACACTGAACATACTGTGGTACTTTAAAGTTGCAATGTTCAATATTTTGGTACAAACATGACCTAAAACGTGAACTGTTGTCCACACAAATCCTAAAACTAGATAAAGAGAACTATATAAAGATAATCCAATTAAGCACCACGGTATTTTTGCCCTTCTAAATATATTGTGAACTATAAAAAAGAAAGAGAATGAAAGTGAGGGAAGCGCCCAATCCAAGATAATTATGGCTGCCGGGGTGGGTGGGTGGGGAATACCATACAGATGGTTTTTCTAGTGAAAAAAACACAAAATTCTAAATTATGACAGTCCTTTTCCATTATTGCTGTACTATTTAGCACAGTTCATCCTGGACATTCCACGGGTATTAAAGCACCCAGTGCTGATTGTTCTTGGTGCAGGTGCAGTGAAAGGAATCTTGGCACAGTTACATGCCATTATTTCTCAAAAGACAGAATCTTTTTTTTTGGGGGGGGGGCAGTGTAATCGATATTAACTATGGATTGGGGGCCATAGAAGGAGCGTTCACGTCGCGGCCCCTGTCAGGTATCTGTTTACCTGCGAATCCTTCTACCACGCTACACCAACCTACACCAACAGTGTTCTACAGTGGCTGGGAAAAGTGTAGCGACACAAGAGAAGAAGAAGAACTATGGATTCAAGAATACTGTCACATATTAAGTTGTTGTTTCATCATACAAAAAGTATTTGGCTTACTTGCTACTTATAGATACGAAGTCTACAGAAGGAAGCTACCTCATGTCAGAGGCACTATGGTACTAGATATGTGCCTGCTGAATCCAGTTTCCACTTACTCTGAGTTGCTTAGGGAAGGAAAACTGAGCTGGAAGTAGCCAAGGAATCCTGGGAGTGCCTTTTGTCCATGCTGCTAACAATGTCCTGTCCCAGATAAAGGGAAGGATACTTTTCTGCTATCTGACATAAGATATTGATATGTTGTAACCAGCAGCATAGAAGGAGGCCTCTTTTATTAAAATACTAATCGCATTAGAATAATATATGGTAGAAGTACTGCATACACACAACTTCAAACACCAGGTCTAGGCCTGTTGTTTCACTTCCATGTTCAAAAACTTATCGATTGCCTCCTCTGAAAAAAAAAAAACCCAGAAAAACTCTGATGGAAAAAACAGGGGCTTGTTTCCAACTTTTATCACTAGTGATTCAATGTGGACCACTTCAGTTCGAAGATAAGTGATTCTTATTCAATACATTCTGGAGGTTCATTCCTGGCTAGACGTTAGACTCAGGTGGAGGCTGATTAAAGTAATTTCCAAATTAAAGTAATTTCCAAACTAGAACATAACTGAACTACTAGATTTTTTTTTACACTTCTTTTTACCTTTTTGTCTAAATTCCGAGCTTCAACATCAATTGAAACAACTCTTGTATCTTTAATCTCTTCTGCACAAATCTGCAGGTTGAAGGAAATGTTGTTTTAGTAATCTTGGAAGACACCTATTATTGTAGAATATTTATTTAAAAATTAGTTTTTAAAACCATCATATTAACTTAACTGAAGGAAAAAAATGCTTGAGATACATTAAACTCTAGAAGTAACAGGTGTATAACTTAATTCATATATTCATAACAAATTATAACTGAGTTTTCCTTTTACCGTAATAATGCTTTTTCCTGCAGGCTTTCCTTTCTTCAACATTAAAGGCTGAACAAGTATTTTACTTGATACAATCTAGAAGATAAATTGCATACATTATTCAAATTATAAAGAAAAAATATGAAAATGTGTCTTATCTTTATTTATATTGTAAAAGTCTGAACTTCATTAATCTTTCCCAGTAAAAGATTATTAATTACTGCATGGTTATTTTGTAAGAAAGCAGTTCTTGGGGAGCCTGGTAGGACAATTTTTAATCAGCATGGATTCTCAAACTATGGGTTTAGATGTCCATGAGATATGAATAATTTAGAAGGACAATTTTGTGGATTTTTTGAGATCAACCATTTTTACTGATAATATTACTGTTATTTATTCCTGTTACTTATAAATGCAATCATCCATAGAGAAATAATTGGCTGAAGGATTCTGTCAGATAGCATCTAAGAAATACAGAAAGTCCTTCTTCCTCTCAACAAGAAAAACAAAACAGAAGGAAAAAAAACAGTAAGTCATTATCTCTTTTCTTAACTTAAAGCTTCTGCATATTAGTATCTCCTTTTATTTACCAACAAAAAAATGAATAAATCTAAACTTTTACTTAATATTTTATACAGTAGTGATCATAGTTGTTTACAGTACCTGACCCAGGGTACATTCAGCTCCTCCAAGGTAATCATCATCACTTAAGTCATATGACTTATTATCAATATCATATATACCAAATTTCACCTTCTGAACTTTCTCAAAGTAATAATCAATTAGCAGCTTTTCTGAAAATTGTGGATTCTGGCAATTCTTTATTTTTTCAGTTCGATTCAACTATGACAACAAAAAAGAAAAAGAGCTGCTTAACACACAATGCAGTGTGAACAAAATAGATTCATATATAGCAAATGAAACAAACAATATGTTCAAAAGTTATGATATTTATGTAGTTACTTATCAGGTTTTTATATTAAAGAAACCAAATTATCTTTACAATCCCTAGGCATGTGACAACTTTTGAGCATTCCTAACATTTTGAAATTGGAAGTTAAAAACTTTGACATGCCCTAATATAGCATTCCCCTGGGCTTCATTTCACTTGGGGAGATCAGTAGTGTGAGGCAAGTTGATATCCAAGGAAGCTTGTCTTTTTTTTTTCTAAGCAAAAATGTTCAGAAAAACATAATATTTTCTATACATAGTTAGAAAGCATACTTCACTAGTGACAATGAATATTGTGGATTTTTCTACACCACTCACCTCCAAACTTTTAATCTATTTCCATTTTAACTGAAAACAGGATTTTATTTAATCAAATTAACAATATTATGTGTCCATTGGTCCATTATAAAAAATATGCTATGGAACAGAAATACTTTGAATAGGACCAACTTTATGACTGAACAAAATGCTGAGTTTTCCTATTCTATTTCAAGATAAAAAAGTAAAGAAGTCCCTGCAGATTTTACTCCGCTAGTCAATACTGACTATAAGGGATGTGCTCATGTCTGTTTCAAAGTATTGAGCTAGCACTGTCTGAAGACATTTCCGTGGCCAGCATGTTGTCACAGAATGCTGTGACCTTCCTGTTGAAGTGGTACCTATTTATCTACTCACATTTGCATGGTTTCAAACTGCTAGGTTGGCAGGAGTTGGGGTGAGGATGGGAGCTCACTCCATCACATGGCGCTTGGGTCTCAAACATGGGCATTCCAACTGACAAGCCCAGTGTTTTAACTGCTAAACCACCACGCTGCCCCATTCTATTTCAAACAACATATCAAATAAACCACATATTCATAGGTAAATGAATGAAAATGAAAAAGAAAAAAAACATAGTCTTTGAGATATTGTGTCCAGTATTTTTCTACATAATGCTGAGAAAGGTAAAAGGAAAGCAAAAAAGAATACAATCAGCAGCAAGGTGAATGGATTCTATGAAAACTAACTTTTCATCCTGGAGAAGGTTTGTCTATGTAATTGCTAAAAATAAAGTTCTTGCAACATGATATATCCAAATGCTGCTTCAAAAAATTGGAAGGAATAAATAAAATGCAATAATAATACTTTAAATATTAAAAAATGTATATTATCTGCAGACAGATATGTAGGGAATCCAAAAAATTGAGTTAAGAGTTCTTTTCTCATAGTCTATTTCTTTTTCCCAATCTCAGATAACAGATAACAGATAATCAGAGTTTGAAGGGACCTTGTAGGTCATTTAGTCCAACCCCCACCCAAGCGGGACTACACCATTTCTCACAAATGGCAATCTAATCTCTTCTTGAAAGTCTCAAGTGATCTCAAACTATTCAATAACAAGAAGCAAAATTATTTAACAATAAATATATTTTAAAATAGAAAGGAATAGGTTAAATAACTAAACATTTAATGTACTAATAAAATTTATTTTGGGATCATTTAATTGTGTTTATGATTGTTTATGGGGTGTTATTAAATTTAATGCATTTATCATCAAATTTATCAAAAATAATTCCTTGAAATTGTTTCCATAGAAGTCAATTTAATCATACTTAAAACCAATCTCTATTAAAAGGCTTTTCCTACATCTGATAAATTTATTGTCATCAAAAATTCCTTACTTCAATCCACTGGTCGCCACCAACATTCTGAAGCAAGACACACAGAGGATCAGATTTTGAGCCAACATCTTTATCAATCAGGCTGTCACAGGATATGGACAGTTCCACCTTGGTCACGCACTGAGCCATCTATTCACAGATTAAAAACAAAACAAAAAAAGAATAGTCATTAAATGATAAATTCAATGTACAACACATATGGAATTTGGATTGATTTATATATCAATGTATTTGTTGATAGTGTTCTTTATTACTTCTGTATTGGTTTCTTATTGTTGTTATTTTTTTGGCATTTAAACCAATCAAAGAATGGAGCACATGTTAACAAAGCTGAATGAATTTGGCTGAATACCAATCCATATGTATAGCCAAGTCTTTTTCATCAAAACATATTTATAGTACTATAAAAATAACCATACAGCAACCATATCTCGCAAAATAAATATGTATTTAAACAGGCAGATACCTCATCTGTTGTTTAATATTGTTTTCATGTTTTCAATACCTTAAAACAATACAAAACGGTAGATTCCACTTATGTTTTTTCTTTCTTAAAAGTTATAGAAACAGATAAAAGTTCGGAACCTAGCTCCTAAACTTTTCTTCCTAATGTAAATAATTTCAAAAGCAAAAAAGGACTAAATGATAGCAACCACATTAGCAGTCCCGTGTAACACCAAAAGAAAAAAAAATCATTGCTGTAGAGTGCCAAATGTATAATCATATCAACAATGAATGAAATGCTATAATCTATTCAGTTTCTGTTGTTACAGTTCTGTCACTCGACACCCAAATTCTCAAAATACTGATACTACATCAGTTTCAGACAAATTAAACCCAGTATACCAATATAAAGCAGTCTGCCTTTTGAATACACAGACACATAAAATATAAATGCAAGTATATTTTGGTACGTTGAGTGCTAAATCTGAACAACTATAGAAAGCACAATATGAAACAGTTTCTTCATACTAAAAAAAATAGAAATTTCAACTATTCAAATATTAATATATAGAGATATTTTTTCAGCTTTTTCAGACAACAGTCTCCAAATAAAAACTATGTAACACATCATAACATTTGTGACATTTTAATAGTTTTTTACAATAACTTTATATTGATGAATAACTGAAAATAACCATTTCTACAGTTAAAAATAGTTTATCACTTACTTTGAAGACATTTAATTTTAAAAAACCTATCTCTAGATAATTGTGCACTCCAATGTCCAATACAATATTAGATAATAGCAAAATTTAGAAGATAACTGACTTGATATCTGAAAACTATTACAAACATTCCCTTCCTCTCTAACAGAAGAAAAAACATTAAGCCAATATTAGATTCAAACACTAAAGCATCAAACTACACTTACATGCACACAGTGGGACATTTGAAAGCTCAACTGCTTTATGTAATTCTCAAAGTGCAGTGTGAAAGGTAAAGTTGAATATCAGCCAGCTTATACAAGAGCCTGCATTAACATGCTAACTGTACTAGAATGACAAAAAAATATTTGTTTTTTAGTGACTGCCAAATCACATTGCAATGAATTGCATTGCAAAACAAAAAAGAGACACCCTATTAGATTCAGAAATTTAAAATTCAGCAGTTTTAAGATTTAGCTTTATAAATTAAAAGCTCGTTCTTTTAATGTATGGTTTCCTACTATAGTTCTATCAGTCTACTTGTTCTTGCCAGCTGAGTAATTTCTGCTCTGACACTTTGCTCCATTTTATTTTTTTTCAGCATTTCATTGGATGCTAGTTTACTAATCTATTGCTAATTTTAAATTATTATATTTGTCTATTCTGTCCTTACACATTTTTTTTAATTTTTCCCCTTTTCTCCCAATTCTGTTCTCTCTAATCATTCTCTTTGAATTCATTGCCTACTTCTCTCCCTTTCCTTCCTGCATGACTGCTGATTATTAGCAATTCATACAACAATTCATACAACATTGCATTGTAAATGGAAGCTACCATTGTTAGTGGTACTAGCTGCTTACATAAGCAGTACCACTGACTCTAAGAGGACAGTAAAGCTTTTTACTTGCGACTTAGGCATAGTTAGCATCTGGGGCAGTTCAACCTTTTTTTTTTTCCTCGTGGTTTTTGTGTCACATCATTATCAACTGACTTTTGGATGTTATTCACTAAAAGCATCAGTGGAATAGATCCCACTTCCTGTGTTAGGTAAAATCTTCCCAATTGCACAGTCAACAACAAATAACAAGACAGGGACCAAAAATGTGGGGGAGAGGGAGAGCAATGTGCAGAACAACCCAAATGCCAAATGAAAGAATAGTTGAGTGGATCATGCTGTGCTTTTTCAGTGAACGCTAATCATTTTCTTTAAAGTGGAGTAGCACATGTTAAAACTACGGGAAAGCAATACCACTTCAACCCATTCTGGGTGAACAGCAAGGACACGTTGTATGACATGATTCAGAGCAGCATAATATTCTGCAAAGTCCAGTAGAGGATGGAGGTTCAGTTGCTGGGTAGATCTGCTCCTAGACTCAGTTTGGTAGCATCCCCGTATAAGACACCACTGCATTCATAATCTGCAACGTTTTGACTGGAACCAAGCTAGTATTCCTATAAAGAAATTCAACTGTCAGCATTTCTTGCTGCAGGCTTTGTTTCCTGAGCAACTATAACGTCCACGAACGTTCTTTGCTGAATCAGTTTATTACCAAAAGCTTTGCTGCCACAAATGTGATATAATTCAGATCACACAGATGAACATTAATTTGTGACAATTATCAGACATACAAATATGAAAAAGATTGAAAAAAAGATAGTAGGAGTCAGTGTAATATACGTATCTTCCATACCTAAAGCAAGCACTGTTGTTATTTACTGAGTTACAAATTTCTAACTATGGAGTCTTTGTTGCTTTTTGAGCTTTGGTTGTCTGCTTGTAGATGTTTCATTACTAAATTAGGAAATATCTTTAGTACTGGAAGGGAGTAAGGTTTACTCTCCTTTCCAGCACTAAAGGCATTACCTAGTCTGGTAGTGAAACATCTGCAACCAAACAACCAGACTGAGAGCAACAAGGATTTCAGAACAATTTTGAGTTACATATATTCTGTAAGCCGCCTCGAGTTGCCATGGTCGACTAGCAATATAAATGAAATAAATAAATAAATATTCATGTCAGCTGAAACTTCTTTTATGGACTGGTAAGCATTCCTAATTCTCTCTATCCACACTAGGAAATCAATAACATATGTTTACATTTACAACAAAGCGTATATTATGGTATTACCCTAGAGTAGTGGATGTTAAAAAAGTGAAAACTCATTCAAGCAAAGCTTGACTTCTGGTGGCTGCATAGATACACAAATGTAGTTTTCTTTGGTAACTATACAGAATTGGCATGCCACTGCCTTCTGGGAAATTTGCTCAATTTCTTAAACTATTCCCAGAGTTTCGTGGTAGTCTTCCATTCAAGTGTTAATCAATACTGGGTTGTTGCATTTTTTTTCAGTTCAGGCAAGATCAGCTAGATGATATATTAATTTATTCTGTAGATCTCAAAGCCCAATGGCTCAACTTAGATTTTATAGTATTTACATTTCTGAGAAAATGTTACCCTGCACTTCCAGATGGGAGTAGACTGAGTGATGTTTTACTTATTACTCATGTTGAACTAGCCCAGGAGTATCAAACTGGCAACCTGGGAGCCGGATGCATCACATGAAGGCCACACCCATCCTGGCTCCACAAAGACAAAAATGCCATGATACGTCACATGACATGATCAAGTTTGACACCTGTGAACTAGTCAGTTAAAATATTAGCCACCATCCTTTCAGGAAACTTAAGCCTTTGGGATCACCAATACTGCCAGCACTCCTGTTTTAATTGTAAGGATGGGAAGGGAGGTGAGTATTTAAGCTTCTAATGGGTTCATCCTTACCATTTGCCCTCTTAGTATAATATTCTCTAGATGTAATCCTGGACATGCCAAGAGCAGTTAAAAGGTATTTTGAAAAACTCAAGTCGAAAAAGACTATGCTAATATGCTAATCAGGATGTGCAACTGTACTTCAAGAGAGATTTAAGTAAATGAGCAGTTGTTTTGGTCTGATTGCTACTATACATGGAAACTGCAAATATAAAGAAAAGTAAAGAAACAGATTTTACACATTTCATGACCAAGAGAGACTTACTCTGGATGTTTGAAGAATTTACACTCACGGCAGTTAAAAATTTTTGGCATCTAAAAGCTATTTCACCATCAGACATTGTGTCCAACCCACCCAGCCATGTTATGGGTCAATGTTCTCCATCCCTTCTGACTTGCATCATCTCTTTCAGATCACCCTCAAAGCTATTTTACATTTGACTATATCAGAGGTCTTCAAACTTGACAGTTTTAAGACTTGTGGACTTCAGCTCCCAGAATTCCACAAGTCTTAAACTTGCCAAGTTTGAAAACTCTTGAACTATATTATTCAAATAGTTCAAAATAAGTTCCCTAAGCTATGCATTAATTCCCGAAGACTGACATATAGGTAACCTTCAGTGTGACTTATGATAAAATATCAAAATTTGGAAGAGACACTTCATCTTCTTTTGCGATAGCTTCATACTTTTTGTGCATGAACATCACTACAAACATTAACAGCATCTCAATTTGTAATTTTGCATTGACCATAATGGAGCCCAGAATTCCCTTCACAAGTTAGAATAGTGATAAGCCAAGGCATCAATAGGACAGAACCTATTTTTTAAACCTTTGCAGTGGTCATTAATGAATCAATGATTCCTATGAGTGCTCTTTGCTGCAAACCAGCCCAAAAGGCCAAAAACTGGGGGGAAAACATCATAAATCACAGCCACATGACCATGGAACACTGCAACCAACCACAACAGTTAAGTTAGTTGCCAAGCCATCAGAACTCCGGAACTGGATCATATTTAGCTTTTTTCCATGGGTGGTGGTGGTGGTGGTGTTCCGATGTAATTTTGAATGGTCACTGAAAAACTGGTAATTACACAAGAACTACCTGTATTTAATGTAAATATACAAGGCTTAATGGGACCTCTAAGTGTGTGTGCAATGTAGTATCACAGCCAATCCTACACATATCTGTAAAAAAATTACTATTATATCCAGCCTCTCTCAAGTAAAAATGCACAGAATTGTATCTTAAATCATTTATTTTTACTGATTTTTTTATGCCTCTACATCTCATCTCTCACTATGATATCCTCACTAAAACTCTCAACTGTGTTTTCAAAAAAAAAAAAAAAAGATACACAAACTAGAACATGAATACTACTATTACTACAGGAATATTACAATTATTTCCCAGAAATATGAGGATAAGAATGAACTAGTTCTTGGGGATGACATGTGTTCAGCCACAGCACCATCCCAATAATCCAGGGCAAAACATTAGGATTTAACTTCATTTCATTTATATGATGTTTCAGAATTCAATGGGGACAAATTATGTGTATAGAAAATATTTGAACCGGAAAAACGACTGTAATCTTTCATCCTGGGTATTCTATTGCCAAGTCACAATTACATTATTATTTCTCCATAGTTTTCTAGGGATAATCATTTGCATTATTAGTACACATATCCCTGTAGTTGGCATTGCTTATAATTATAGTCATGATTGTAGCTTCATCAATTATATACTGCAAAACAGAGCAGACTTGATGCTTCTAAACAGACTCCAAAACAAAAAAAAATGCAAAATAATCTGGTGTTTCACGTTGTAACATAGATTTAAAAGTGGTTTTTTTTTCCTTTTAATATTAAACCTTTTTAAGATAGGCTGCAATCTTGATTCATGTTTGATCTGGTCAGGTCTTCCTTCCTTCCTTCCCTGTATTTTTTGATATACTCTTCAGTACTATGTTGGGAAGTCTGGTGTGAATGGAAGATAATTTCAGATATTTGAAGAGATATTCTCTATGAGTAACCATTTAGTAGGCTAGGTCAAATACTAAGCTAAAGAAATTCTTGTGAGTAAAATTATTCTATTTTACAGTGGAATAATGACACAAAGAGATTACTGATCAGTAATTTAAAAACTAATTCTTTCTTATATTTAAGAATATCAGAGTCCCATAAGTATATTTCTATTTCTAGATCTCAGTCAAATTAATAGAAAAGAAAAAGATTGAAAAAAAAGAAAAGTTGACACAATAATCCACAATTTTGTGAAAGAAAAAGCACTACTCTCTTATGGCATGCTATTCTCTCCAGCAACTATGGAACAGATCTTCCTTAGCACAAATTTTTAACCAAAATACCATAAAAAATGTGCCACCCATGGATAAGCTACAACATAACACATTTTTCATGTTTTTTTTTTTTTTCATAAAATTTCAAGGGTCAGTTTATCCATGGATGGGCTTACCTGTGAGCATGAATACTGATACAAGTATAGAACTACTATATATACTTGCTGATAAATTCATTCATAGATAAGCCTAAACTTGACTTTTGGGGGTGTTATTTGATACCAAAAATTCTCAACTTATCCACAAATATAGTTAGCAGTTAGGTTGCATTAAGGGAATAAAATGTACTAAGGTGGTAAAATGTATGAAACTTCAATTCCTTTAAACCTTTTTATTTGAAGGTTTAGTTACATATAAATACAGTAATGTTACTGTATCGTTTGACCTCAGAAATTGTGATATTTTCTGAAATGTGCATTGCTTCCAATGAATTTGTTAACAAATCCAGTATACTTGGTAATTCTTTCTCATCTGTTATACATTACATTTATTAATCAGAAGTTTCATTGTCTTTATTCAACTTTATTTGAAATTATTTTAAAAAATATTTTGATTTATATACAAAACGTATTTCCTGTATTGCATTTATTTTCCAAAATTAAACATAAGGAAAGGCACAGTAATTCTGAGTTTCATGCATCACCAGAATATATGATCTATCAATGACAGATTATTACCCACATTGACATAACAGTGAAAACGCTTATAGAACAAGTAAAGCTCTCAAGAAGTTTCAATTCATACATTTATTTTACAGTAATTTGAATCTTTAAACAAATTTCCAGTCCGTGAGATGCATAAAGTATGGACGGCAGCTTTCTTTTCTTTTCTCATCTTTTCTTTTATGTACATTGAAAGCATTTGCACCAAGACAAATTCTTTGTGTGTCCAATCACACTTGGCCAATAAATAATTCTCTTCTATTCTATTTAGCAAAACAAGACACTATTCTCTTCATTATACCTGAATGTAGCTGCCATGAAATAAATAACTTCCAATTAAATATAGAATATATTGTTGGATTTCTCAGATATGAGAAATGAAATATTTGCATCATCAAGTGGGTTCTGCTCAAGCCTGTAGGTCCTTTTAGATCAGTCAGGTTACCTAGGTGCTGCCACCTGCTGGGCATCCTATAATTATTATTTTTTTACTAAATTGCTTATACCTTTTCTCAATTCTGATTTTCTATTACATTTCAAAAAAATGACCAGCTGTACTTCTCACATTCTCGCAAATCTAATTATGTCTATTTGCAATGTATTTTATATTTATTTCTTTTATAACTTTGGAATGAATTTTGTCTAGCTGCATTACTAATACATAGTAACATCAAGAATAAACTGTAATGGGATAAACTTTCACTGTGCTTTTACACGACGTGTGTGCACGCATGTGTGTATGTGTATGTATAATTTCAACTGAAGCCAGCAATATCCTTCACTCGCTTGGTATAAGAGACTGGCTGAGCCAGGAGGAGGGGTCAAGCAGGGAATTAGCCTAGACAGGTATAAAGAGAAATTCAATCTCCTCTTCCCCCACAAACGAATGCTGCCCAATCTTATGTAGTCTGATTCAGGTGCAGACAGGAAAGGTTCCTGTGAAATAGGCATAAAATAGCTAACTAAACTCTAATTGTTTGCACTTAACACTTGGTTACATTTATGTGTTCTATTTCTGCACGCATTTGAAATATAGTTTTTACACAGGATACCGCTCTCCTGATCTTTCAAACTTTTTTTTTTACTTTGTTATTCCCAAACTGGTATAGGATAAGTATGGGGCATTTTACATGTCTAAATGTTACATATGTAGTTCTATAATTAATTCATATTTAATAATTAATTTTAATGTAATTAAATTGTTGTAATTAATATGTAGGTAATTACATACCTCCAAAAGAATGAGGCAGGGAAGCTATTAAGAAGATACTCCCTGTATAAAAATTATTCTACATAAGATACATTAATATAGACAGCTATAATTCTATTTTCATTACCTAGAAACATTTAAAAATAAGTGCCTATTATTATATTATAAAATTTAGTAAATGAGATTGTTAATTATGCAATCCTTGTAATTTAACTGAGGATCTTGACTGCAACCAAACATTAACTAACTATTTAGCTTGGCATTATTTTGGGATAATAAGACCAAAAGCCTGCACTGAATATATGCATCTCAGCTGAATTTGGGAAGAAACAGGCTTGTTTATTTCAGTTAGTCAGCTATAATGCTTGAGCCACGTTCCAAAACACATCAATTCTAAATTTACTCAAGATTTTTATTCTTCATAAACAAGGAATGCAGCAGTATACTAGGATGAACGCAACAAAATTGGGAACTGAAAAGTTTTAATATTATGAAATTGTCATCAAAAGTATTACCAAGAATACCGTTTTATGAAATATATATGCCAATGGGGTCCATTACTTTTATTTTCCAATAATAACTAAGATAATGATAGCTAAGATTTAGATGATACCAAAATATCTAGTATTATTTATTTCTGGCTTTTATTTCTTCCCACCTAGGAAATTAAACTGGATCTCCCTTAATATCTTACTTTAAACAAAATAGTAAATATATTTTCTAAAAGCTAAAATAAATTAAAGTTTCTCATTGAATTGTGGATACTAAGTGGAACACAGGCCCTAAAGATACAATACAGCAGCTATAATAGTTCTTCCTGGGCAAAACTCAAAACTATTTGATAAGACTTTCCTTGTTATGATACCATAGCTCTAGGCTAAATAATAAATACTACCTGTAAAAAATGTCAAAGAAAAACTGCTACCTTCCCTGAGATGAAGAACAATTTATTCATTCACTGTGAAAAAGCTACATATATTGAATATGCATTTTTTGCATATTTAAGAACTATGTCCATTTTCTCTATCCTAATCTCCTGCAATTGTATATTTTGCAAAGCATGTATAAAAAAAATAGCCTTTAAAACTATAAATAGGACATAACCAAAATAAAAGTTCTTGATAGAGAGAACAATTTGCATTCTAATATTTCTAAAAAAAAAGTTTATAAACTGCGCATACAGGGTTATATATTGGAACACATACTTTTGCATCAAGACAAGATATTCTGCACCCCATTAAGATTATCACCAAAGAATGCTTTCTAGACACATTCTACTTGAGAAATGTCTTCGATAAACATCAATATGTTGTTTCTGGGCGTCAATGACATCTTCAGTTTCCACTTGTGAAGGTGAGTATATCCACTTCCATTAGTTCTGAAGAAAATAACTGCTGCTCAATTTATACTCATGTTGAATGTTTACATTTAAAAGCTCAAAGAATATTACCTAGGCTCATCTAACTAAAAATAATAAAGTCAGCATGTATTTTTAGCATATTTCCCATAAATTGTGGTTCGTTTTTAGCTGTTTTCTCTATAAAGTGGTATTTCAAATACGCCATATTCTATTTGAGATAACACCTCTAGTACAAGTAGTCCTCGACCTACAACAGTTCATTTAGTGACCATTCAAAATTATAACATCACTAAAAAAGTGACTTATGGCCATTTTTCACCATATTTAGTGTCATTCTACTTATGACTGTTACAGCCGCCCTATGGTCACATGATCAAAATTCAAATAGCTGGTAACTGACTTCCATTTATGACAGTCACAATGTCCTGGAATCATGTGATCCTCTTTTGCGACCTGACAAAGTCAATGGGTAAAGCAGATTCACTTAACAAATATGTCAGTACTTAACTACTGCAATGATTCACTTAACAATGGTGGCAAGAAAGGTTGTAAAATGGGGCAAAACTCACCTAACTAATGTCTTGCTTATCAATACATTTTGGACTCAACTGTGGTCATGAAGACTACCTGTATTTTTTGGATTTCTGTCCTCACTATGAGTTGTGTGGATAGGTGGGTGCACGAAGGGAGGCTCAGCCAATCTCATTGTACACGTTGTACTCTGACAATAAAGGTAATAATAATAATATTTCATCATTCTTATCTGAATAAGAATTGACATTTCTTTAAAAAAACCGCTCATCTGCCAATAATTTGGTGGACAAGAAACAACTTTTTAGATGTTCTTCTCAACAGTTTGTGGTGGGATAGAAAGGTAAGTAGCTAAAAGCTTGCTACTTCGAGCTACTTAGAGGTAGGGTAAATTTGAGGAATACAGAAGTAAAGGAAAGCTGAAACCCTTATATTAAAGTAAAAGAAACCTTTTATTTTCTTTCAGATGCAAGACAAATGCAATTTAATGTGTCTGCCCAATACAGATAAAGTATTTCTCAGAAGATGTAACACACGATTGGCAAATATTAATTTTATGAAAGGTTTGCAGAAGTAATTGTTGATGAGTTGAATTAGCTCAGGTCAATCAGTTCTTTCTTTGTGAGTTAAATTCTAAATGATTTTCCCTAAGCAAATACAAGATTAAAATGCTATTATTCTTAGCATGTTGTTGCATAGCTTTGCAATAATTTTATTGGGTCAGTATCAATTGCAATGTATTACTTTTGTTCACCAAATTACAACTCAGTAGTCGAACATACAATTTCTTTACAGTATCAATAAAACTACATAACTTTTCTGTGATTTAATGCACTTAGGCATTAATTAGAATTATGCACATTTTGATTATAAAAATTAATGAAAAGTTATACGCATAGCTCTACATACAGCCATAGAAAATATAAAGAACAAGTGGTTATACCTAGGAGTTTTGTTTAAAAATATTCCCACTGGCCAAGACATAAATCTTTGCTGGAGTAGCAGAATGTCCCAGGGAATTAGAATGCATACAGTAGGCAATGGCTGTTTTGTAGCTGGTCATGACAAATATTTTGTGAGTGTGTAAATTTCTCACCTTCACTCAGTACATTTACAACGTATCTTTCATTGTGCCCACTGCATGACTATTCAATTTTTTGTCGGGGACAAAGTAATATAAAATGTCAATGAAAATTGTCTTTGATTTTGAACCACGGCAATTCAGCAGTTAGAATGCAGTACTGCAGGCTACTTCTGATGACTGCCAGCTGCCTGCAATTTGGCAGTTCAAATCTCACCAGGCTTAAGGCTAATTCAGCCTTCTATCCTTCTGAGATCAGTAAAATGAGGACCCAGATTGTTGGGGGCAGTATGCTGACTCTGTAAACCACTCAGAGAGGGCTGTAAAGCAATGTGAAGCGGCATATAAGTCTAAGTACTATTGCTGTTGGTTTTGCCTAATTTGCATTTTCTACAAAATCTAATAATCTTGTAACTTTTTAGATAACAGTACTTGAAGAAAAGGAATCCAACATCATTACTGTAAAGAACTTTCAAAACAGGAAAGTCATAGGAATATGGAAAAATACATTATTTGTTCCTGTTGCCATTCAAATTTCTTCTTCTCAAGGAATAGAGTATTTATAACTACTGCAATGTACTTGCTCTGATGACTGTGAGACAATTATTAGAAATCCTTTATTAATTTTAAAACTGAGTAATTTAAACCTACTATATAGTCCAATGATTTTATTGAACTTGAGCGAAGTTCAACTATCCAATTCACAAAATAATTTATGAGAATCACCATATGTATAGATTCAAGTGTCTTAGATGTCTATAAAAATGATGTTCCTTTGAAAGAAAATCTCAAAACCAGGTAGCACTTGCAATACAATACAAATAGGAAGAAAATGCATTGTTAAACAGGCAGGCAGCTAATCTGCACAACTGAAAAATACCAATTGCCAATCAATCATATACTAGAAGTTTCACCTACCTGAAACTGATTTATATAATTAATATTCAATAGTATTATCCTCTGGAACTTTTAGATTAACAAGTACAAATAACACCATTTTCTATAACAGATATCACTTTTGTAAAATATTTTGTAGTCATTTCTTGTGCAAAGCATTTTGACAGGGCTGTAGTTTAATATTAATGTTAACTGATTTTCTTTATTCTTTATGCCTCAGTGTCTGAAGTGTAGCATTGTACAAAAAGTTATAATTGTAGTTTTACTGTAATGAATGCAAAAACATTATTAAAAATCTGAATAATTCAATAAAACCCCATGCTAGGTTTCATCTTAAAGATTGCAAAATTTCAATACTTTAATTTATTTCTAATGTTTGTAAGCCACCCAGAGTTGCTTTCGGACCAGATGGGCAGCACATAAATCCAATAAATAAATATTTCAAAAAGGGATTTCTGATTTCTTTAATTATGTTAGTATATATATTTATTTCATCATTAATAAAAACTCATGACATAACTGAAATTCTAGGCTAGGTTTGTAAATAGGTATTGCATCCCAGTTTTAGCTGAGAAACTTTGAAAACTATCATTCCTCATAACTTAGTTCAAGATATTCACTAATGTACACTGTGAGTTGAACAGTGCATGTCATAAGCTCCTTGACAAAACATAGTAATACATTTGCACTAACAATGTCATATTTCTGCATACAAGAAGTACAGATTGATTTTAGAATTTTCATGGCTTTCCAGTACTCCAAACAGAAATAATGTAATTGATGGGATGAGACAAATTAAAATAATTAGGCACTTATAGCTATAACATCTAAACTTTTTGCACTTTATTATTATTGGGGTGGTTTGTGTCTTGCACTGACTGTAAACATAGCAAGCAAAACCAAGTAAGATTAAAAGTTGTTCAAGTTTTAAATGGCTATAAATTTGATTTTGGCTTGTCACACGTTTCTGCAAGTACTGGAAAAAAAACACCATATTTTTCACTTAAGATGTAAAGTTCAGAAATATTTCCCATTTAAATCTGACCTCTTCACTAATACTTGGAAGTTCAACTAGTCTTACCAACATCAAAAAGATGGAACTAATTGTTAATAGTACTCATCTTACAAAGCTACTCTAACAAAACCCCTAAATAAGACCTCCCGAACAGGTATCACCATTCTTATTCCTCCTAGGTCTTTTGTCACTGTCAAGACCATTGGTGTCCTTGGATGTCCTTGGCCACAAGCTTCACAATGCTGATCTGCACATTATACACAGCTCAAAATACTTCTCATAATGTACTAGTTCTATTTAATTTGTTAATCCCAAAGAACTGTCAAAACTGATATAGAAGAAAAAAGCTCGCTCTCAATTAATAAACATACTAATTAAATTGGAGGGTTGTTTCCTACTGAAATAAGAAAAAAACTTTTTTCAGCTTTGACACAACACATATTCTTTTAGACAGAATCACTTACGAAACAAGCATTGTTTCTGGAAGTATTTCTGCATAATTTTTCCTATATATGCTATAGTTTAGAAAGCTAATTTGGTGTAACGGTTAAGGTACTGGCCTAGAAACAAAGAGACTGTGAGTTCTAGTCCTCCATTAGGCATGAGAGCCAATTGGGTGACTTTGGACCAATCATTCTCACTGAGCCCAACAGCAACAGCAACTTACAGGGTTGCTGTTGTAAAAAAAATAGGAAGCAGGAGTAATGTGCCTTGAATTATATATAAAAAGTTGGGATCAAATATATTAATTCTATTATTTCAATGTATGCATTATATAATGAATTGAATGTCTTACTGTTTAACTGCATATGCTTTTTCCCAAATATTCATTGACTTATCATAATAATTACAATTGAAAGACTGCCTTAAAATGGCATCTTAAAAAAAATTAAAAAATATATTTTCTAAAATGTTTATATTGACCCAATACTGGGCATGCATTTTAAATCTATTTATGGATTATTTATTTATTTATGTCTGAAGTATCTGAATCCCTATTCCAAGAAAAGAACCAGAGATTAATTGCCAGATTTGGATAACATTCCAATAATAATTTTGATACATGCAACTCATATTGAAATTTGTGATGTAGTAAATGAAACATACAAAAAACCTTTAACTGGGTCAAAGATGCCAAGTGGTGGCTTAATTTCATAACTTATTAGGTTCACGTTACAGGTAGTCCTTGACCTATGACTACAATATGGACCAGAAAATTTATTTAATGGTACACTCATTATGTGAAGCATCACACGATCATACTCAATTTTAAAACTTTTTTTTTTGCTGCATTTATTGGGCAAGTCACCATAATTAAACAAGACATCATATAATCATAACTTGCAACTTTTCTTATTGGATTTCCCATTAACTCTGAGCAGTTGCTAAAGAAATAATTATTAGTCAAGGGCTACCTGTATATCACTGATAAAATAAATTTTGATTAAGCAAAGAACAGCTGGGTTCATAAAGACCAAGTCAAAATGATGATTAAATTACCGAGTTTGAGTAATGAAATGTCTGCAAGAAACCAAACATGCTCAGAGAGCACTAAGGACCCTTCGAGTCAAAATCAAACAAAGCACATTGGAAACCAGTCAGCTCCTAAAGTTTAGAATGTATTTAATAGTGAAAGTTAAATTATATTCTAGGTTTCACCACATTCCCAAAACATGACCTGAAAAAGAGAATCAACTAATGCCAGCTATTTAAAATTGTTTTTCCTATCTTTTTGTTCTCCTTTATGCATCAATGCCTATTAACTATGTTCTCCTTAAATCCTATGTTAGTTGTAAAATCTTCGTTCTAAGTAAAACTTTCTGTAACTACACATTTAACACATTGATCATGTTACATCTGTCTGTTCCCCACTGGAATGTAATCCATAATCACTTTGGAATAAACTCATTTTTCCTTATGTTGTTTAGAAAAGCATCAGGCATACCAATGGGGTAAAATTATACATTTTTGCTCTATACCAAAGAATATTTTTAAATAGAACTGTTTGAAAAAGCTATAGATGTCTAATCAAAAATTACAAAAATGCATTAGAAGTATATTCATGTGGTGCAGTTAAAATATCAATTTTTAAGGTTTTATATATTTTAATGTACACTTTGCTTTCTGAAAATCTTCACAATAGTAACAGCATCAGAAACATAATATCCACCTGTGCTTAACTCCTGGCTTGTCAAGAGATGCAGTTGAAGTCCTAACCCAATGCCTGGAAGAAGTGCAGGTCTGGATGGGAAGGAACAGATTAAGGGCCAGTCCTGACAAGTTATAATCACAGACTATGTCTATTTACCACCACCACCACCCCGCACTCCCATCTGGAAGTATTCTTTGTTGACTCTCAAATCAGGCCGCATTTTCCTGAGATTTATATGCAATCTGAGGGTCCTCTTGAACTCTTAGCTTCTGCTTATAAGCATGTGTAAGCTTGGCCAAGAGGTACTGTAAACAAGTACATCTAATACACCACTTATGAGAGGTACTTGTTAACAGTACCTCTAATACACCAGTTGTTAATTTTCCTGGACCAAGAAACCCTTTAGAGTCATCTGTACCCATATTATCTCATGAATGGATTAAGGTAGCATGCTTTACACAGGGATGCCCTTAAAGAACATTATGAGGCTACAGCTGGTTCAGAATGCATGGGAAAGACATTGATGTGGGCATCAGGTTATGCATGTGTGACCCAATGACTTTGCAAGCTGCACTGGTTGACAGTTGGCTTCCATGTCTGTTCAATTCAAGGCACTAGTTATCACTTTCAAAGCCTTCATATCATAGGGCTTAGCTACCTGAAGGACAGTCTTCAAGTTATCTTTGCCTATTTGATTTGATCCCGCAAGCGGAGTGCGCTCTGGATCCTGTCAATTGAATGTCATTCTGAAGGAAAACATACTCTATTGCATTTTGGAATAATCTCTCCCCCTGCTCCTCCCCCGATATTTGGGTGGTCCCATTGTTATATCATTCAGACAACCACTGACGACCTGGCTGTTCTCCCAGGCATATGGGATAGGGTAATTTTGGCACCTTTTTTCGTTTTATTATGTTTTCATCTGTTGGTTTGATTTTTTGTTTTTTTGGTCAGTTGTATTTTTATAAGTTGGTTTCTGATTGGAAGTCAGAGTGAAATTGGGAGGCCTAGCAAGTAAATTAATACTGTAATAGTTCCCCTCCCATTAGTTAATTTTCAATCTTTTGAAAAACACTGGAAAGTTGCCTCCTCATTTTGTAAATTCATTCAATCTCACTGTTTTCAACAAGGCTTACTCTTAATAATCACTAACAATTTCAAAGCAATTTATCTATTTCTGTAGTAAGGGATTGCTGCATCTATTAAAATTATCAAATTTACAGTTCCAAAAATATCATAGTATGCTTGCTATCAATTCAAATATATATAAAAATGTATAAAATTTAGCAAGGAACATTATTATTCAACTAATACATGGTAAATATTTTTTCAAAGTGCCGATAAGGTTAAATATTATTATCCTTAGTATACTGATATGTGATATGTCTCTATTAGGGTTTGATCATCTGATGTGCTCTGTTCTTATGTAAAGAATATTCTGTCCTTCAATCCAGAAGGTTCCATGAAGTTAATTTTTTTCAATGAAAATTAACAGGAACAAAAAACCTGTTAAATCTAATTAGACCTATAATGAATCCCAGCACAAGAGGAACATATCTCTGGAAGGTGGATTCTTCCATTTCCAGCAAGTTTAATTTTTGTTTACAATATCCTCATCTCATTTCCAAGATCTAAAGAAATGGCTTCTCAAAAAGTTACAGTGAAGAAAAGAATAAGGTTTGCCAGCTTACCCAAATTTCTAGGACATTTTTAACCTTACCAAACCTTTAACACAGGTTCCAAAGTCCACCTTATCTTGCATTATTCAGAAAAAGAAACTGTCTGTGGCTTATATCAGACATTACTATTTTATTAAGATGCAGAGTCTTTGTTAATCATAACTGGACATTCTTGTCCACGTGTCAAGAAAAGTTCTGATTCCTCTCCTAATAAACAGAAGCAATGTTGCAGTTTGTTTGTGACTTCTATTTTCTTTTCAATTCAAGAGATATAAAACATTTTTGATAAATCATACTAGTGTATTATTTTTAATGTATTAAAAACTACTGAAGCAATGAGATGAGATATCCAATACCATCTACAAAGCAATATTAAAGTACTTATATACAAGAATCTCACACTTCTGCAATATTTTCTAGAATATGCAGAAGTTATGTTAATAATGCCATCTCAAATACTATGAGAAAGTCATATAATTATTAAATAAGAAACTCAGCAGTTTAATTTCATTTCACACCACGAAAAGCAATGCTGAGATGCAATTTTAAGTATCAAGTAAGTCACACACTACTTTCTTAACCAATTGTTCAATTAAAATATCTAGCTGGAACCAAAGATACCACTCCACTTTCAGAAAAAACTGCAGCTCATGAAAGTTTTATTTGAGTAGTTGAAGTCTTTTTCTTCATGGAGAGGAGCTTTCAACCTCAATTTTATTGTTCAGTGAGCTGGACTCCCATGTACCGAAAAGAAACAATGAGGCAATTACTGAATGATTCCTTTGTCTCCTGAAAATTTGTCTTTGAAGACATGGGAACTTACCAGAGCAACATGAGACCATACTCAAGGTTGCAGCAAAACAGGAAATCAATGAAACTGTCTCTCCATTCCCTTTCACCCATAAATAAATGGGGCTTTATTTCTGGAACATCTAATCTGGATTCAACTGAGATTTTTTTGCTTCACAGAAAACACTCCCCCCATTAAATAATGATTTTCAAAATAGAAATTTTCATTTCCTAGCCATATCACCAACTCAAATTCTGTGTTTTTATTGGCCTTTGCTGTTGAAGTACATCGAACAATTAAAAATAGATAGCTCAAATCTTCAGAAAGACAGCTTTATTAACAAGAGGCTTAGTAAGTTTAACAGTGTAGTACAATCAATCATGTCATTTTTCAGGAGTGCACCATCTCAGTTCCTGTCAAAGCAATTTCAAATCCATGAATTACAATAGTTGTAATGCAGCCACCTCTTCATTGCAACACGTTCACACAGTCTTTCAAATTACCGAACTGCAAAAAATCCCCTCCTGATGTAGCATTCAATAGGCTTTTGCATCCATCTTACACACTGGGTGAATAGAACAGTCGCCACTTGCATTTCTATATCAAAACAGGCTGTGCACTTCAAATATTCCATCATACACAACTCAAAAGACACTGTTTAACTAGGAACAGAATAGCTTTTAAGTTGTTTAAAATACAATGATTTTCAAAGGGTTTTTCAAACAACTTATTTCAATCTTTCCATTTTTGAACTCTAATCATGAATAGTCCAAATTTCTACTTTGATTTCTCTATATAATGGTATCTTCTCTTTCCTAAAAAATCCTACTAAAAAAACACTAGAGATTGAAAGTGAAAATATAAGCCACTGTAGAGACTGTAAGAACTCAAATGTACTGGGATATGTTTGCAAAGCTTTAATGTCTTAAGTGATCCATAGTAATAATTCACAAAAGTTCAAGAAGTAATAGTAACACAAATGATTACTAACATTAACACTTCGCATCAGTCCCTTATGTTCACGTTAACCCAAGAGATTTTATAAGAATGTGATTCAAAAAGATACACAACATACAGTGTACAAAAACCAAATGATAAGCATCCTATTCCAACTGTAACATCAATCCTAACAAAACCATCTAATCAAACATTTTTTTTTCAAGTTATGGCATTGCATGGCACCTTCACGTATTCATTTTAATCATACAGCGAATAAAAATGCAGAACAACAACAAGGGTACCTGCACTTGTGGCAAATATCTTATATTCTATATAATCAGTTGCAATAATAACTAAAATTATTCCACAAAAAAGCTGGAATTTTACGGATTGTTCTGTTCATGTATAGGAAAACCACCTATCTCTGTAATTTCACTGTCCATATACCAAGAATCTTTGAAAACAAGTACATAAACAATCTGTGTATACACTGACTTTATTCAGTTGCAAAGTAAGACTTTAAAAACAAAAAAATCTTTGACTTGTGTTAACGAAGAAATTTAGCCAGCTTTTAACCAACTCTAGGAATATCTAGTTTCTATTTTACAATGGCTTCAATAGCACCCACTAAGAGATCACTAACTTCATCATGACAATTTTCTTCAACTTTCCTACTTTCAAGAAACCAATCTGGACTCCATGATGAATATTTCATGGTAAATTGAGCATTATAAAACTTCTCTATTGATGAGAATTCCATGTATCTGTCCTGGCAGAACTGTACATCCACTCTGATGCATATTTTCTCTTGCAGCAATTGTTCTGTAAACAGTTAGACCAGTGTTCTCATTTTTATCAAAACAAATTTGTAGTTTAAACAAATTATAATTTCTAGCTGGAGCTACTATAAAACAGTCTGAATGCATAAATCACAGCACTAATATCTAGTCTACAAGGATGTTATACTCCAACTAACCTAGAACAAGCTTGACTTTCCGTGAGCCTATTGGCCTGTCATTGAGATCAACCACAGCTGCCATTGCTTCATCACGAGATTCAAATGCAACCATTGCTTCACCTGTAGGCATGCCTTTCTCATTGTATTTTAAACACACTGAACCTGGGATTACTTGATAACCATAGAAAAAATCCAAAATTTCATCCACTGATACAGTAAAGGGCATATTTTGAACTTTAATGACAGTAGGCCCCGGCTTACCAGACCCAGCTCCAAACCCAGGTGGCCCAGTAATATGCATGTTTCCAGGTCCAGGTCCAAATCCTGGAGGTCCACTTATATGTCCAAGCCCAGTACTAAGTCCTGGAGGTCCACTACCAAAACTAGGAGGACCAGTTAAATTACCAGGACCATTCCCAAAATTCTGAGGACCCCCCCCAAAACCAGAGGGCCCTGTTAAATTACTAGGCCCACCTCCAAAACCTGGGACATCAATACCTGTACCAGGCAGAACAGGCAAGCCACTGCTTCCAATAGCAGGCATTCCTGGTCTGGAGTCACCAAAACCACCTCCCCCTATTCCTGGTGGTGGAAGAGGAGGACCAAATACATTAGAACCACTGAAATTGCCAGGAAAATGAAAAGGAGGACCACTCTTTGCATCTTTTGAAGTACCACTTATGAAAGAATGCTCATCCCCACCAGCATTCTGTACTCCTGGCATTGCTGTACCTCCTTGCAATGGCATTTTCAACATTTTTTTCCCCTGAGAGGGAGGATTTCTCTCAATTTCTCTCATTTCTTCAAGAGAAATCACTCTCAAGACAATATCTCTCCCATTCAGTTTCTTTCGATGCTGGCGCTCTGACTTACGAGCATCTTCTTCAGTTTTGAATTGGACCAGCGCTTGTCCTAATCCTTGTCCATTAGTATCAACAAGTATCTGTACAGAACTCTCCTCTATGGCCAGCCCCTCAAGAAACTGAAGAATTTCCATTTTGGTAATATTGTAGGGGATATTAGATATGTGTGCACAGAGTTTAGATGGGCTCGTCTCTCCTTCTGCATTTATCATAATTTCTCTCTGGTCATAATTGAAATTCTGTAGTCTTTTCCGAATCATATCTATTTTTTCTAACATAGCTTTTTTAGTTATGGGATGAACTTGAATGAAACGATTTCCTATGTACTGCTTATGATGACACAAAGCTGCTTTGTAGTCAGTTTCATTTCTGAACTCAACAAAACCTTCACCAAGTGCTTTCCCATTGGGTCCATAAGCTATGTAAATACTGTCTTCCACAATATCCAGTTTTTTAAAGAAATCAATTACATGTTTGTTCTCAGATTCAAAGGGAAGACCTTTCAAATAAACGCAGAAACCCTGATCATGTGGAGATCTGGATCTGGATCTTTTCTGTCCATTAGGAGATTTGGTCATAGAGAGAGTTTGAGGAGGATGGTTTTGTCCAGAAGGACCCATAGTTTGCTTGAATGTTATGTGACCTCCTGCAGAAACCCACTGTCTCTCTGTTGCTGGACTAATTTCGACATAACGCTGAATCATCAGCATCCTGTTTCTTTTCAATGCTTCAAATGTATCTTGAGGAGAGCAAAACTTAACTAGTCCATTTCCATTATTTCGTCCCACATGATCTTTCAGAATATGTACTGCATCCACACGGAGTCCATGGAAAAAATCTTTGACATCAGACTCTGTTGCTGAAAATGGCATTCCATGAACACTGACATACAAATCATCAGGATTGATAGGAAGAGATTTCACGCTACTTTGAGAATTGATCTGAATAGCATTTATAGGGTTCATGAACATTGGATTCAAGTTACTGTTTAAATTCATTGCTGTTCCAGACCCATTCATTCCAGCAGGCAAAGGAGCAACAGGCGGGGGATTCATAGGAGGCATTCCTGATAAAGGAGGCAGAGATGTCATAGGTGGGACAGGAGGCACAGGAGGTATTGGGGGGACAGGAGGCACAGGAGGCAATGTAGGAACAGGAGGAGGAACAGGTATGGGAGGAATAGAAGGCATTGGGGGCAGTGATGGTAAAGCTGGAATAGGAGGTATTGGTGGAGGTGGAACTGTGTTCATTGGCGATGCAGTACTAGAAATAGTAGAGCTAAAAGTGGGACTTCCAAAAGTAACACCCAAATTGGGAGGTGCAGTTCCCATACTAGCAGTGGAAAATGTTGGTATGTTTTTGTTGCTTTCGTGAACTGAAGTAGCTGCAGTTACTACACTAGGAGAAGGACTGTTAAAATTAGACACTGTAGTAGAAAGAGTCACCCTACTACTTATTCCAGAACTAGGCGGTGGAACAGATCTGCTAGCATTTGCTGGTGGTATATCTAGATTTGCTGTTTCAAAACGCCTACGACTGAGTTCAATCATGTTTTGCATTTCAGTTTTACTGCTCAGCAACAGGGTGACTTTGGACCCTTTAATGGAACCACCTGTGCGCATCATACCAAGCCTTGCATCTTCATCAGTGGCAAAGACGATGAAAGCCTCACCCAGCTCACCCCCTACAATATGCACGCCCCCATCAGGAATGGTCAATCCAGAGAAGAAGTGACGAATGTCCATAGTCCCCGCCACAATTGGGAGACCTTGTAAACGGATGACCACAGCCATGCTGCGCTGAAATACACACACCTGCAGATGAGAAAAGCAACGACTAGGTCAGACTATTCATGATACCACATGTTTAATCTAAAAATTATTACTTTTTAAAATTCCTGAAGATCTTGAATAAGAATTCTATTTTCTACATCTATTTACATAATACTTTCTACAAAGACTAATATAAAAGCAAGATCATAACAGGTCTTTCAAGTAAACTGTAACATGAAGTGACAAAACTGTTAGTTTGAATCCAGTCAAGAATTGGCACAAAAAGAGAAGAGAAGAGAAGAGAAGAGAAGAGAAGAGAAGAGAAGAGAA
>BLBF01000041.1:3511933-3526770 GCA_015471245.1 Laticauda colubrina
TGATGGCAGATGAGATTCTGCTGAAACGTTGCTACAACTTTAACAGAACTACAATGACGTGGGATAATACCCGAAGGAAGCTGAACAGCACATATATATATATATATATATACATACATACATACATACATACATACATACATACATATATATATATATAGTCTGATCCATATAAGGTTGAACTAGACTTGTTTAATACTGCTTTTCTGATGCAATTCTACCAGTAGCTAAGGCTGAATCTTTGGGCTTTATTGCAAGCGCTGTATAGATGCTGAGTCCACAAATACTGTGGATTAAAATATAAAAGAGTTAAAGCTTGCAAAACTAATGACATTTGATAAGCACCAGGACAATACACATTTTTAAATAGACATTTCCAAATTTCAGAAACCATGTGCACTTAATCCATATGGGCTTTTATCTTAAAATCTTAAAGTTGTTGGAAAGATGATAAGATTGCAGTTACAGAAAGCTTGGAATGAAACAGATTATCTGGATTTTTCAATCATGATTCAGGCTTGAGTATAGCACAGAACTATATCAGTTGCTGTGGCTCAGTGCCTAAAAATGTTGAGGCTAGGTCCCACTGGCCGACGGACACAAAACGTCTGCATAAAGGACACAGGGGACGAGCAAACGTTTGCGGGTGGCTCCATCCGTTGTCATCCGCTTCAAAAAGTGGTGAAAATTTGCATAAACAGAACGGAAAAGAACGGAAAAGAACGGACGTGGGTAGTATGTAGCGGGGATGTTAAACGGATGTTCATAGGAAGCCTATCAGATGGAAGCGGATGACACCTCCGAAGGGTTCCGGGGGAGAATTTCGAAGCGGACGCACAGCAGATGAAGCGGATGCATCACGTATGCCTAAAGGAAAGAAAGGGGATGCCCCGCAGATGTATATCGGATGCAAACGCATCCTTTCTATTTCTGTGCTACTAACGATGTATAGACATTCCATGTACCCTTTCTTTCCTCCCTCTTTCCGTTTTCAGCTGCAGCGGATGTCAGTTGCAAGGATGCCCAGAGGATGCAGAGAGGATACAGCGGACGTTTAATGGATGATAAACGGACATAGAACGTTTGTTGCTCGTATGTCGCGGATTTACATCGTACACGGTGGAAAGTTCATCCATTCACAAAGTTTTGTGCAGCTCAAAACTTCTTGCGCGGATGAAATCGCAGTGGACGGATCCTCGACGGATAGAGCGTATGAAACACATATGCAATGAGTAAAGCCCATGTCACACTGTACCAACGGATGCAAAGAGGATGTAAAACGGACAAAAAAGCTTGCCATCCGTTGGTTAATGCGATGTACTCACTGCCTCTGTTTTGCTTCCTCTCTATCCGTTCAGCATCTGTTTATTCACGTTTCATCCGCTCAGAAAGTTTTGAGCTGCTCAAAACTTTTGCGCGGAAAATGTATCCAATTCGTCTGTTCTGCATCAGCTACGCATCCGTTACGCATCCGTTCTGCATCCGCTATATCCGCTATATCCGCTAGGCATCCGTTCCGCATCCACGCAACTCGCATCCGCTCGGACGCAGGGAGGAAGTGGAACGGACGCAGAATGGATGCAGAACAGATGCAGAACGGATGCAGCACGGAAACAAAGCGTTTAAAACAGAAAAAACGTTCGCAGAAGGGACCTATCTCGGATATTAAGGATGTCTAGAGGATGCCTAGAGGATGCCTAGAGGATGCAAAGGGACACCTATACTGCCTATAAAATGGGGGAGCAACTCGTCTGCATCTCACTTTCAGACCAGCAGCCTAGCTGTGCAGACCTCTGCAGCCTTCATCTGACTCTTGCTCTTCCACAGCATCCAGTCATGTCCACCGTGGATTGTAACACAGTCCTTTTGGAAGCCACCATCCTTCTGCAACAGTGCGAAGCCATCTACAGGCTCTGTGAACTCTACTACGGGAAGAAAAGGAGGCGGCCAAGAAGTGTCCGGGTCCGAAGATGGATCGGGAGAAGAGCAGAGTACGGACTATACAACAAGCTGATGGTGGAGCTCAGGAACGAAGACACTCGTGCATTCCAGAACTTCATGAGGATGCCTCCAGCCATGTTTGACGAAGTTGTGCAGCGGCTGACACCCAGCTTGACCAAGGCAAACACCAACTTCCGGCCCAGCCTGGAACCTGGGCTCAAGTTGGCACTCACTCTGCGCCACCTGGCCTCAGGGACCACCTACAGGAGCATGCAGTACGGCTGGAGGGTGCCACACAACACCATCAGCATTGTGGTCAGAGAAGTGGTGAAGGCCATCATCGAAGAATACCTGCAGGAGCTCCTCCAGTGCCCCTCCAATGATGAAGGATGGAAGAAAGTTGCAGAGCAGTGGTATCAGAGGTGGAACTTCCCACACACCGTTGGAGCCATAGATGGCAAGCACGTGGCCTGCAAAGCACCACCCAAGTCGGGTTCCACTTATTTCAACTACAAGGGCTTCTTCAGCATCGTCCTCTTTGCCATGGTCGATGCTGACTACAAGTTCACGTACATCGATGCTTCAGGCAGCGGCTCATGTTCAGATGCCCAGGTATACAACGCCAGTGACCTCAAGGAGGGGCTGGAAGGCAACCTCATCATGGGCTTTCCAGATCCAGACCCCCTTCCCAAGGACACGCAAGATGTGCCCTACTTCATCGTGGGGGATGATGCCTTCTCCCTCAGAACCTACCTCATGAAGCCCTACACCTCCAGATGCCTCACCCGTGAAGAGAGGATCTTCAACTACAGGCTGTCCAGGGCAAGGCGGGTGGTGGAGAATGCCTTTGGCATCCTGGTCAACAGGTTCCAGGTACTTCTCACCACCATGCAGCATCACCCAGAGACCGTGAGGAGGATCGTGGAAGCTTGTTGCATCCTGCACAATCTCATGCGCACCCGCTACCCGGTCTTGCAGAACAGGCTCGTGGACCTCCAATAAGGCAATGGGGACATGGAGCCTGGGGAATGGAGGCAAGGGCGAAACCTGATCGACACTCAGGATGTGCAAGGCCCCAACAGAGCCTCACGTGAAGGGAAGAAGCAGTGCAACCTCCTGAGACACTGGTGCAACTCCCCAGCTGGAGCGGTGGAGTGGCAAGACAGGATGATAGTTGATTAATGGGTGCTTCCTTCAGCCTGTCTCATCACACAGATGAGATTGGGCCATGTATGTTGGGTGGGCCTACAATGAACAGGGAATTTAATAAAGAGTTGTGTTTGTGTTGACATGTGTGGATGATGATTACATTATTATTGATAATAAAGGGACATAGGTGTGGCACCAGGGGGGGTAGACCATATAGTCCCACTATGCTTGCACTGGAGGCTTATCTATCCCACTGCTATCCTTACCCATCCCACAGCTATTACCCATCCCACAGGTATCCCTGCCCATCCCACTGCTATCTTAACCCATCCCACAAGCATGCAAAGGCTTAAAGCAATTCTAAAAGTTTCCACCAAGACTTTATTAAAAAAAAGAAATGAAGCAAGTGTGTGAATCAAAGAAAAACTTTATTGAACAACAAGCTGTAAAACAAAAACGACCCAAGTCAAGTGTCCAAATAAAGTCCACAGGTAGCCAGCTACCCAGTCTCTGGCACTCTTATTGGTCACTCAGAGGTGTGCCCAGTCTCAGGGGTGAAGGGTCCAGGTGCTGTGGAGGTGGGTGGTGCTGGAGTGCTGGTCATTGGGGTGCCTGGCCCTGAGAGGACAACAGGGTACGGTGTGTTGAGGAAGCTCTCAGACAGCTGGCTCAGACCCGCGATGCTGAGAGGTCCTTCCTCCATGCCATGGGGTGTCAGCCCCAGTGCTGATGACAGATGTACTGAGGCCGGGCTTGGCTGTGGGGTGGAGGAAGGAGTAGTGTAGTGGTGCTGTCTGGTCTGCAGCTGGGTGAGGACTGGCGTGGGTGGCATCGCTGTCGTCGGTGGCATCATTGTTGTGGGTGGCATCGGTGGCATCAGTGGAACCGGTGGCAACGGTGTCGCCCGATGACTCTGTGCCTGGACTGGGAAGGGCTGCTGCCTATGCTGCTGGACCTCCTGGTAGCCGTAGCCCTGGTAGGTGAGGGGCTGTGGGAAGCCTTGGAATGGGAGGGACATCACCTGGGGTGGAGGTGGAGGAGCAGATCTGGGCTGGGTGGGAGCAGGTTCCTCTGGATCTGGAGGGTTGTGAAGCAGCTCGGTGATCCGGTCCTTCACCATCTGGTACTGGGGTTCCTCCATGTTTCTGAGGGTCTGGTTGACATAGGTGAGGAAGGGCTTGCGGTTGGAGGATGAGGAGTTGGTGTGGACCAGCTGAGAGAGGAGATCTATGCTGCTCCGGATGGTGTCCCTGATCTCTAGCAGGACAGTGTGGCTCTGCCCCTCCTGCTGTCTGGCTCTCTGCCTTTCTGTGGAGGTGGAGCTGGGTGGTGGTGGATGCGGCTACGACTGTGGTGGACTCGATGTCTCCTTTCTCCCACCGCACCAGGGAGTCCTTCACGCGCTCCACCATGGTTACAACAGCTGTCCGCGGGTTCTCCGCCGTGGCACGCTCCACAGAAACCTGCCTGGAGACAGGGACTGACTCTCGGCCAGAAGAGTACTGGGTCTCAGCAGGCTGCCGGAGAGAGAGGGTAGACAGAGGGGCTCTTGGTGCTCCTCGGTGGCGGATCCCACCCTCTAGGAATCTGCACCTGGCCATCACGTAGGTCTCTCTGTCTGTCAGCTTAACCGTGGCCTGGGCAGATTTCTTCAGGTGCAGCTTCCCGTACCAGGTGTTCATGTGCTTCCACCAGCCGAGGAGCACCTCCGAAGTGTAACCCAAACTCTCCGCCCTCTCTCTCCAAGCAGCCTGCTTCTGCTTGGTGTCCCTGTACAGCCGGTGTCCCTTCCGCCACAGATAGTCATTCTCTCTCAGCCACTCCAGCACCTCATCCTCGTGTTCTTCCTCAATGAAGTATTGCCTCCTCTCCCGTCCCCGCATACGCCTCTTCCTCCCTTTGCCAGGACCAGATGGGCCCTCATCAGAGGGGCTCCCAGGTGGTAGGGGCTGCTCCTCCACACCACCACCAGCAGCAGCAGCAGCAGGATCAGCAGCAGCAGCAGCAGGATCAGCAGCAGCAGCAGGACCAGGATCAGCAGCAGCAGAGTAAACACCAGGAGCACCAGGAGCACCAGGAGCACCAGCAGCAGCACCAGCAGCACCAGCAGCACCAGCAGCACCAGCAGGATGAGCAGGACGAGCAAGACCAGGAGCACGAGCAGTACGAGCAGTATGAGCAAGTCCAGGAGCATGAGCAGGACCAGCAGGACCAGCAGGACCAGGAGCAGCTTCAGCAGAGTATGCAGCAGCAGAAGCACCACCGCCAGGAGCAGCTTCAGCAGAAGCTCCAGCACCAGAAGAGTGAGCCCGAGCAGCAGAAGCCTCAGCAGGAGCTGAGTCAGGGACAGGGGGCAGGAGGGTGGTCCTGTCCCTCTTGCCAGGAATGGTGGCAGGTTACTGAGACTTTCGCTTCTTGCCCATGGTTGTGGGGTTGCTGGCTGGCAGGGAGGCTGGCAGGAAGGCTGGCACCAAGGCTGGCAGGAAGCCTGGCAGGAAGCCTGGCAGGAAGGCAGGCAGGCAGGCAGGCAGGCAGGCACCAAGGCTGGCAGGCAGACTGGCTGGCAGGGAGGCTGGAAGGCAGGCTGGCAGGCAGGCAGAGAGCAAGGCTGGCAGGAAGGCTGGCCAGGAGGCTTGGAGGCAGGCTGGCAGGAAGGCTGGCAGCAAGGCTTGCAGGCATGCATGCAGGCAGGGCAGGCAAGGACTCGATATATCCTACAGCAGGTCTTTCCTCCGAATGCTGGCCACGTGCGAGCTGCTTCCCTTTACATCCACGTGGCTTACACAATGCATCCCCCCCGCATGCGCAATTAACGCCAGGCATCCGTTAGGCTTCTGCTGTGCATCCGCGAGGCTTCCGCTCTGCATCCGCTTCATCCACTGTGCATCCGCTCTGCATCTGCTTCATCCGTTCCGCGTCCGCTTTGCTGAGGCCCCCCGGAAGCCCTGCGGATGTGCCATCCGCTTCCATCCGCTTCCATCCCCCAGGCTTCCGTTCCGCATCTGCTTTCCATCCACCCTGCGTCCTCCCCCCGTCCGTGTTATCCGCTCCGGTTGTGCAAATTTTTGCCCCTTTTGAGAGCAGATAACAACGGATGGAACATTTTGCTTTTCCATTTTGTCCGTTTTGCATCCGTTGGGCAGTGTGACAGGGCCTTAAACAACGGATGCATAGCATTTTCCAACGGATGGCAAGCTTTTTTTAACCTTTTACATCCTCTTTGCATCAGTAAGTGCAGTGGGACAGGGCCTTTAAGCCCTTTGTGATCTCAGTACTGCATTCAAAAGTATACAAATGCTAGTAGATTAATAGGTACCATTTAGTAGGAAGGTAAGTGTTTTGTGCGCCTTGGTGTATAGTCATGCTGGCCACGTGACCACAGAAATGTCTTCAGACAATGCTGGCTTCCTCAGCTAAGAAACATCAGTTTAGAATCAGACATGACTGGACAGAGAACCCTTTATGTTAGTTGCCATTGGTAGATGACTTGTAATAGGTTTGGGCTAAGAGGGGGAGGCTGATTATCCTGATCTTGCTGGATCTGTCAAATGTCTTCAACATCATCAAATGTGTTAATTGGGCTGCAACTACAAATATTTTCCAATAATTACCCAAAATACAAAATGATAGTAAAAATATAATCCAGAATTTGAAATGATTTAGTTTTTAAAGAACTAATCCGTCCAATCTGTCCTTTGTTCTTAAATTTTATTTCTGCCTCCAATTTCTTTTCTTTCTTAGCCAAATCTGACAATAGCTCCAAATCCTTATTCGCTGCTATGTTCCTCCCTTGAGTCCCACTTTCCAAGGGGGGAGCTTTGGAAAAGATTCCATGGCAAAATCTAGAAAGATTTCTTACCCGAACCAAGCACACTGTTATCATTGCTTTCTTCCCTTCCGTCCCAGCTGTCTTCACAACTTCGGTTCAGCCATGATGGCCATTCTCTCTTCTTGCAGGTTCAAGGAGTTTTCTTGGGTCACTCGAGGAAACTGCGCTTTCCTCGCGACCACCGAAGCATCCTCTTTACCTTCATCCCATCTCCAGGGTGACTTTCAGCTCCGTAGAGCCCCCAGACATGAAGAAATCTGTGGGACTTCATGGAGCTGCTATTCGTCTGCGCCACTTCACTGCTCAGTCAGCTGCCTTCTCCTCATTTGAGGTAGACCAGCCCTTTGAGGTGAACCAAAAATCAAAGATATGTATACTAATACTACTTATCATGGAGTTATAGTAACAAAATCTTGCAAGTTTGAAAGTGCCTTTCCCTTCCCTGCCTTTATAACAGAACTAGGGAGAGTCAAGTCTGAGATATTTTCTCAGGTTACATTTCCATTTGACCTCAGATTTATTTTATTTAATTTTCATGGTTGCAGTTCTTTCCGTTCCTCAGATTATTCTCACATTACATCTGGCCAAGCAGATGTGGCTGAAAATATAACTCAGTGCCTGCAGATAGCTATGTTATTAGGACTATAATCTTATGTATGCGTGTTATACAACAGAAGATATAAGGCATTATAGACTTTTAAAGAAAACTAGGTCTTCGTGTAATGTGCCCAAAATACAATTTGAGACTTCTGGTGAGTGAGAATTCTGGGTTTTGTTTTTGTTATCCATTTATTTATTTTCTTGGCTACTGTATTCTCACAAGTCTCCCAACACTGAAATTCAAAAACATGAATACTTTCTGTCCTTCTTCAAAGCCAAAATGCCTCTTCCATAGAGCATCACAGGGGAAGTACTGCCTGCACAGTGCTAATTTTTGTAAATTCAGATATAACATCTGAACATTTTTTTTCCAAGGCTCTCATAGCTATCCTGTGCATTAATGCAAGGTATATTTGTTATATGCTTCCTTTACTGATAATCCTAAAAGGAAGAAATTGTCAACACTTCAATATCTTTGTCTTCATTTAATGTTAGTTCCATTTTTCTTTATGCTTCCTTACTTTCATTATTAGACCTGAAAGATGATTTGCATTTTTATCTATGAGAGTAATGTAATCAGTATAGTGCTGGTTAGTTACATTTTTTCATCAATTTTAGATATGCATCTTATTCTAATCAATCCTGTTTCAATATGTATTCAGCATACAGACTGAATCAATGAGATAGTATACAGCCTTGTATCACCATTTTGTCACTGTGGAGTCAGTCTGTTTTGGTGTATTTCATTCAGACTGTGGCTTCCTATTCTGGATGTAGATTTCACACGAGGACAATAATATATTTTGGAATTCTCATTTTGCTAAGGGTGATCTATAGCTTGAAATGGTCAATACAAACAAAGGCTTTCTGTGACCAATAAAACACATTATCTTTTTTCTCTATTATTTTATTTTCTCAGTTGTTTAACTCTAGCAAGCATCCACAATAATGTATCTTGTTCCTCAACATTTTTGAAACCTATCTTGTACATTTGGCCTCTCCTATACCACGTAGTCCTCTAATCTGCATTGATTCCATCCATTGTTTTCCTAGGATGTGAAATTCAGGATATTTTGAGTTTGAATATTTCCTTAAATATTTCTTTGGTATTGGTATGTAGATTGACTTCTTCAATTTATGGGTCACTGTGTCACTTTCCAAATTTGCTATAAAATTTGGTTTCAAATCTTTTTCTGAGTCTTCTTTCTTACCATATTTCTATACGGAGTCCATCAAATTCTGTAGTCTTTTAAATTTATGAATAGTATATTAATCCAATTTCAGATTCTAACACGAGAGATTCTTGTATCTTCTAAGATATTCTAGATGTTGATTTCTCTACTGTACAAAATTACATTATTATTTCCATCCTTCTTTGAGGAGCCACAATGCCAAACCGGCAGGCCACTTTGGGTTCTTAAAGGTTTTACACTTAGCTCGGAAGCAATTCTGGTGGCCTGCCATAAAGAAAGATGTAGACAATTATGTGAAGAGTTGCACCATCTGCGCTGCAATGAAAAAACAACCAGGAAACCCCACCAGATTGCTACAAACGGTAGTGGAACTAACGAGGCCATGGGAGGAGATCACTATGGATTTCATAAGAGTGTTGCTGAAAAGTGTAGGAAACATGATGATCTGGACTGTAATAGACTTATTTTCCAAACTGGTGCATTTCATACCGTGCAGCGGGTTATCCTCAGCCTACCAGTTAGCCAAGCTGTTTTTGAAACACATTTACCGCCTGCATGGAGTACCACGGAGAATTATCTCAGACAGAGGAGTCCAGTTCATAGCCAAATTTTGGAGAGAGCTCCTGCGGATTATTGGGTCATCCTAGGGTCTTAGCTCGGCTTTTCATCCAAGCACCAATGGGGGGGCAGAGAGATTGAACGCCATGGAAGAGCAGTACCTGAGGTGCTACGTGAATTATCAGCAATCCAATTGGGTGGACCTTCTGCCTTTTGCGGAGGTCACATACAATAATGCTGTTCACAGTAGCCCGGGACTAAACCCCTTCAAAATAGTGAACAGTATGGACTTCGTCCCAATGCCTGAATATCCAAGGGATCCACCCTCCTCAGTCAGCTTGACTAATTGGATGTCAACACTGAAAGCAACTTGGGAGAATATTAAAAAAGCGCTGGCAAAAGCAGCACAGAGTTATAAGAGACAGGCAAACAATGAGCCCCACAATGGCCATTCCATGTGGGGGACGTCTACCTTTCCACTAAATACTTGAGGTTAAGACTCCCTTGCAAGATATTGGGGCCAAAGTTCATGGGACCATTTTCCATAGTAAAGGCCATCAGCCCAGTCATGGTGCAACTGAAGTTGCCTCAATTGTTAGGGAAAATACACCCAATATTCCATAGTAGCCTCTTAAAACCCATGGTGGAATCTATTATGAGGCCCCTACCTCATGAGCCCCCAGGCCCCATAGTCATAGGAGGCCGATTTGAGGTGGCACAGGAGACAACTCCAATATTTGATCAAGTGGAAGGGCTACCCCTTATCAGAGGCATCTTGAGTAAAGAGTAGGAACACCCAAGCCGATCATCTTGTGACAAAGTTCCATGCAGAAAACCTGACCAAGCCTTGGGAGGGTTTTTTTTCGCAACCCTAAGTCCTATACCTGCAATAATTTTTTTGGGGGAGGGGGGGTTTGTATTGTACAGGTCACCTTCAAGAAGTGAGGGGAGCCGAATGTCAATTCATAAAATATTTCTATGGTCTTTTTTGAGTTGCCAATAGAAATGGGGGAGATCAGTGGGCAGCTTGCATTCCCATAAATGTTTTCAAAGGTTAGTTTCTAGGTGATCAAAAATTCTGCCGTGCAACATTCTAACTGGAGAGTAAAATTGATGACTCTTGGATGTGTTCCATTGGAAAATATGAATTATGATACACCCAGGAGGTGGGGGAGTCATACCAGGGTCAAGGATAATAATGATGTGTCTCAGAGTTGCCTACATCCAGGCAGCACCAGCATGTTTCCTCCTAATAAATCTTCTTTTAAGTTTTGGATGTTCAGCTAGAGTCTCATGATTTAAATGGAGGTAACTGCTGGAGCCCTGACAATATTGCAGTCTTTTTAGCTATAAATGCCTGTTTGTCTGCAAACAGTAGTTTGTTGATATTATTTCCATTCTTTGCTTATGTTGTAAATATAGGTGATAAACAATAATGGTGATAGTACAAATGCCTGTTTTACTCTGGGTATTACTTTGAAGAGTTCTGATATTCCTTGGTTTGTTCTGACTACACTATATAAACTTCTATATAAGCTTTTGCATACTATATAAGCTTTTGCATACTATATAAGCTTTTGCATACTTTAATAAGATGCTCACTTCAGTGGTGTGATTCAAAAAGTTTTACAATCGGTTTGGTGTGTGGCGCGCTTTGCGCATGTGCACACACTTTGCGTGCACACAGCGCACCAAACGCACACTTTACACAGGCAGAGAGGCATTCCAACTCACCTCCTGCAAGCCTGCACACTCCCAGTCACTTCAGCAGCTACTGTGCGACACTCTGCTTTGCTACGTAAAGTAGCTGCGCTTCAAAAACAGAGGATAAAGGTGAGTATGGGAGCCCAGGCGGGCGGATGGGCCCAACAGCAGAGTGGTGGAGAGAACCAGTTTGGTCTCCGCTGTTCATTGCTGCTACCGGCTCAGTAGAACCATGCTGAACCAGTAGAATACCACCACTGGTTCACTTCATATCGGGTCAGTGTTTGTCCTAACATTTTACGATGAACTCTATCAAATGTTTTCTCTTGATCTACAAATGCGACAAAGAGATTCTTATTGTATTCCATGTTCTTTTCTATTAGTTTAAGCACAAAAATTGCATTGGTACAGCTTCTACATGAAATACATAACTGTGTAAAATACATAACATTAATTCTTTTACTTTCATTTGAACTTTATATAGGAAATATATCTATCGATTTAGTTAGCTTAGCATGCTCACTGCTACATAACAAGCACTAGTATGTAATCAGAAGACATAGGATTTAATAAACTCCTTTCTATAAGAAATATTATTTCTGAATGTATAATATGTTTCTGCAAAGTAACATGATAAAATACATTCAGAATGGCCTCATGATGCTTACAGAAGACCAACAAAACCAACCATTTTTCCACAATGATACAATTCTGAACTCTCATTATACCAAGCTGCGACAAAATCACCTAAAAATAAAAGTACTGCAACTTCTTTGGCGTCAGCATACTTTATGTCCATGTATACTTCTTTATGTGAAAGTTAATGCACAAAACAAAACTCTTGTCTTAGAATTAGTTTTCAGACTCTGTATTTAAAAAAAATGCATTTCACTAGTCACACAGGAACTGCACACTTAAAACTATATACTTTTCCTCAGGAATGTACAGAAACATTTAATCCAACCATGAAGTCTGATATATAAGTATTTTAATGCTGTGTCCATTTTATGCTCTTCAAATCAATTCCGTCCTGTACCATCTCCCACAGTGGACTGTAAAATAAGAAGAAAAATTAAATTTCAGTTCCTCAGAACTATAAATTGTATTTGTCATAAGACAAATAATCCTTTCTTCCCCAAACAGCGACTGACAAATACAGCAAAGGTACCTGTGATGGATTCATAATATCACATAGCTACTATTAGTATAATTTAATGACACAGCATATATTACCAGATCTACGTAACAGCTATTTAAATTAGCTACATAGATCTGATCATTTCACAGCAGACACAACTGAAGAACACAACAAATAACCTAATGCTTTTCACAATCTTTATCTAAATTTAATTTTAAATGAATAAAAATACTATTTTTAATAAAAATATTTACCTCATTTCTCTTAATCTTTTCACATGTTGTATACATTTATTTACAGTATAATCCACTTCTTCTTCAGTAGTAAAACGTCCAATTCCGAATCTGAAATAAAATAAAACACAAATCAAGCACAAAACATATATATGAAGATGACAAACAATTTTCCTTTTATCAAAATAACGCTTACCTTATGGATGAATGAGCCAAATCTTCATCTGTTCCAATAGCACGCAATACGTATGACGGTTCCAAAGATGCAGATGTACAAGCACTATCAAGAAAAGAATATATTTGTTTTAATGCAAAGCAAGAGTAGGCATGAAAAGAGCAGGTTATGGTTTGCTATACTCTGAATATACCTCCTTTATAACTTTCATCAAAGTACTTTGGATAATCTAGTTCTAATAAGTGGCATGAAATCCTCTCCAAAAAAGAGGATTTATTTTGCATAATCAATGAAGGAATGGAGAAGAAAAAGAAAAGAAAGAAATAAGACCCAAATATAAGACAATATCGTCAAGAGGATTGTGTGAACTGGATCATTGGAAGCATCTCTTGAATTCATTTGCATGTTCAAAGTATTAAAATAACTGAGAAGAAAAAAGATTAAAAGCAAAAAGAATTAACTGATGGATTCCGTTCTCAATAGTCAAACCTTATTACTAGCTTCTCTAATTTAGTGCATATTTACAGATTTTAAAAAGGAACTTGAAATTATAACATTTTTTTGAAAAGAAATTATTGGAAGCCAGTCAATGACATTCCTAATGAAAAAGATTATTCTGAAAAAACTGATTACAGGCTCAGCCTAGATTTTTCGTGTTACATGCCTCTTTTATTCTGATTTTCTTTCAAATTCCAATTTCTTTGGGAATTCCAAGCAGTCTTTCTTTAGAAACAGATTAGGCTGAATCATGTGCCATTTTACATATAAAGTTATACCTTCCAGAAGAGAGTGCCACATCTTTCAGGGCCATCAGCAAACTTTCCCCTTCCACATATGCAAATGATAAATTGATGCAGCCTGTATTGTGAACATAGCAAAATCAGATTATTTAATAGTCTTAAACAACTTAAACAATTTTCAGTTTTTAGAACTATTCTATACAAGTATCTTATTTTATCTTCCAAAGTGCCATTCAGCAGTTGTGAAAATTAATGCAGTTATATATTCAAGCAGTCTGTTATACTGTAGCTGTCATTATAAGACACTTAGAGCCATTATGAAGATGGCAATGAAGGTGACACAGAAAAAAAGAAAGAAGATTTTTCTTGACTATAAGAGGACTCTTCTCTGCTCCTTGTTTCCACACATTGGAATTATTCTAGCACCCTTTTATAAGTAATTTTTGGATATAAAACATAATTAAAATAATGTACAATCCATAAATCATTGGACATTACAGACCAATTGCCACTTACTATTAAATATTACTACAGAATTATATTTCAATATCAAATATCCCACAAATTACCAGTTGGAATTAACTTAATTCTAATTAATACCTTAAATAGACAACCATGATGTGATAATGGACCAATCGATGTTTTAACTCTGATGTTACAATTTTATCTCTCAATTTTATTACTTCACAGTAGTCTTTTAAGGTTATGGATTGCATGGAACTACGATGCAGTTAGTTATGTTCAATTCTAAAACAGTTATTTTGTTCTAGATATATATTGTAAGTCAGATTTCAGAGGAATATTACAAAAATGCTTTTAAATATATATGTGTGTGTGTGTAGTCAATAACTGAATGACAAAGCTCTACATTCTGCTAACTATACCTGGATAACGATCCATTGGGTCTCCATTCATTACAACATCAGGAATTTCTGATATTATTTTTGTGATTAGCCTATCAGCTAATAAGCTAATTCGTTTATGGTCATACTAGAAAAGAAATAAAAACTGATTAATTTATCACAATGGATTTGAACTTTGACCAATTTAGTCTAATTGCCTCAATAATCTTTTTTAGTTTTATTAAACAGGACTAGAAAACATACTAACACCATCAAAACTTAGAAATAAAAAGACATGTTTTTTCATCAAAGTTCATACATATATTAACCATAAAAGTGTTATTAATGTAATATTACTTTATATATGCCTTGCTAAATGACAGTAATTGGAACTGGAATTTCCATCACAAAGCAATTCAGTTGAAAAGCACAATGTCATGTCACTGCATCACATAGTGACAGCAATTCTCAGTGACCTCAATTGCTATTGTTAAACAAGGATTGTGGGTCATTATTTCTTTCTTTATCAAATGCATATACTGCTCAGAGTTGCTTGATAGTGAGATGGGCAGCATTTACACTTAATCAATAAAACAATCAATTAAGTATTTCACATGACCACAAATTGTGACTTATTTCTGGCTTCCGACAAGCAAAGGCAATGGAAAAGCTGACAAGAAGTTGCAGGACCCAGTCACAACAAACCATTCCTTAGGTGGTTCACAAACAAGCTGG